>JASVEL010001917.1:0-172355 GCA_032618575.1 Nicotiana noctiflora | reverse complement strand
TATATAGAATCCATTTAGAAGCCCAACTTCAAGTTGCAAAAACATTTGGTGCCAAAGGAAGAAAAAAAAGGAAAAGGATAATACTGGTGAAGTTAAAGATTATGAGAGGGACAGAAGTATATCCACATATATGAAAATTTACTGGACACCAACGTGGATGATAAGGATTCCATTCCATGTATCACTTAGGGTATTATAGAGCAGTCCGATGTATAAAGTATTTCGTATTCGCTTAGGGTGCAGGAAAGGACCATACCTGAAGAGGAGTAATATATATAAGCAATCTAACATAATGCAAGTATTAGTGGTTGTTTCCACGACTCCATCTCGTAATCCCAGGGAGATCTAATGCAAGGTTTACGGGTTTCCGTGAACTCAGTAACTTTTACGTAGACTTTGTATTTATACTAAAAAATTCATTACAAGTATAAGAATATTTAACTTGAATTCCACTTTATTGATAAATTATTATGTATATTAACTTGAGATAGTCCCGTAAACTTAGCTATTTGAATCCGCCTCTGCCAGGTCGTACGAAGTTGTACCTTTTTTGCTTCCTTTCTTATTGCCATGTTATGTATTAATGCTTGTTAATGAATGATAACTTTGTCTTTCTAGGGTTAAAAATAATTTAATCTAAGATTAAGATATCCTTTTGTCGACACGTAAGAAAATTGGAAATACTCACATAAACAGGCCAACGGGACAGTATATATGTCATAATAGGTCTCGACCTAAACCCCAAACATTTTTTTTTTTTTGAGAAATTGGAATACTTATATTATTAATACTAAGATGTTTGAGGACACTTGAATAATCTTCAATTTATTAAGATTGAGAAACAAATGGGAAGAAGCTTTATTTTGTGTCTCATACGACTGACATTAGTTGTATGAGGTTTTTTTTTGTCTCACAAATTTGTGTACTCTAAATCTTATACTTTTGGGTCCATAAAAATCCGGGTCCACAAAACTATGAGACAAAAAGGTTGTCTCATACAAGTTATAACTAGTGTTGATTATATGAGACAGAAAATAAAATTTTTCGAAACAGACTAGGCTTATGATAAAGAAGAAAGAAAGTACGTAGAAGGTAACATATACGGTTCAGTTTAGAGATGGAGCATGAATTTGAAGTTCATGGTTTCTAAAATTATCAACTTACTGGGTTCACAATTAAATATTTATATATTTAGTAAATTGCTTAATACAAATACAAAGTATAAGCAAAAACTACTGGATTTGTCAGAACTTGTATCTATCTCTAACTCTGTCGTTGATCTCATCTCACCCAATAACTTTAGTCCATGCTTAATATTTGTATTAAGAAACATAATTCACTAAATACATGTACAAAAAAATTAAATTAATAACATCATTATTAACACTTGATGTTAATGTCCGAGAATTTTGAATTCATAAAGTTCAAATCCTAATTATGTCTTTGTACATAACGTAATTTTCGATTAATCCATGTGGTACTAGACTACTAGGATACTGATCATTACGCCACTAAGGATTCTATCTTTAACCAATAATATCTTGTTGTTCGAGTCTTAGGAATAAAAAATTTCTTGATAGAGAACGATTTGTTCTTTTTAGTTGGTGATTCAAAATTAACTGCGTTAGTGAATTTCAAATACTAAATGATTGAAAAGAAAATAGTACTAGTATTAATGATTGCGAGACAAAGATTATCAAGGAGTAGCTGGAGTGAACCCTAAACAAAATGTACAGCTATTGTACGGAAGAAAACTTAGCCAGCTAAACTGATATGGAACTTTGTTAAAAACAGGCAAGAGCCAAGAAGAAAGTGAGCATGCCTTATCACGTTTTACATTTGTCCCTAAAAGGAAAACACCCAACACAACAAAAGCTACTTTTCATTTTTGCCATACACACAGCTTCATCTCACTCTCATACTTCGTTATATTATATACTCTTGAAAAATTATTTAAAAGTTGAAAAATATAGTAAAATAAAGAATAATTAGCTAGTCAGGGGCGGAGCTAGTGTTTAGGTTACGAGTTTGGCTAAAATCATTAATTTTGGTCCAAACTTTGTATATGTCTTTTACTGTATAAAAAATAAGGACAACCCGATATCAATACATAAAGCATCTCACATTCATGCAAGGTTCGAGGAAGGACTGTATCTCAAAGGGTGTAATATGAACAACCTAACGTTATTATTGGCTCAAATTCTTGAACTATAGATCATACAGAAATAATTTTGTCGTTGCTCCAAGGCTCCCATTCAAATAATTATATAATTATATATATATATATATATTAATTAATAATTCAGTAACTTAAAAATAAATTAATTAATAATTCAGTAACTTAAAAATAAACTACAAATAGTGGAATAAAGAATAGAACCACTTTTCAGCCGCTGAAATTGATTTTACCATTTGCTTTTCAACCCCATTGGGAAGTGGACGTTTGTATTTAACGTTACAACTAATAAATACCCAAAAATTAGAGATCTATAGCTAGATGTGACGAAAAAAATAGGGGGCTAGGGAACATCTTTTCTTGGATTAAGGAAACCTTGTTTCTTGAAAATAATTAAGGAAAAGCTCGTTTGGTTGCTGGGATTATTATTTAAGAGTAATTCCGGTGTAAAATTCAGCATTATTTTAAACTTAGCAATGCCGGAATAAAACAAGTAAAATGAAAAATTGTTTCACTTTAATGCAATGAACTGAACAAAACATATGTACTTAATAATTTAGGAATTATATATATTAATACAAGAACTACAATTTTTACAGTATAAAGGGCAGCCCGGTGCACAAGATATTCTGTATTATTACACCGGGTCCGCACCCCAAAAAGTATAATGTAGATAGACCTATTTTAATACAAGTATTAACGATTTTTTTCACGGCTCAAGCAAGTGACTTATAGATCGGACGGAGAAAGGGGAGTATGTAGTTAGGAACGGGTTCATTAATTGAACTCATTAATTACTTTCTACACAGAGTAATATTTTATGTGTAAAATTTATTAAAATTACAAAAATAGTATATATGAACCCATAAGTTTAAATATATAATAGTTGGGGAAAAACCATGTTGGCTTTTACGTAAATTCCCATGGTTTTTAAATTACACTAACTATACAACATGCTGAAGAAATTAAAAAGAGTAAAAAAAAATAAAGAAAGAAGAAGAGAACGCCTCTTCACCGGCCCACCATATTCTGTCTATTTCTGTCCCCATTGCTATATAAATAGAACAAACATATTAGCTTTCTCTGCACCAAAACGTTCACTACATCTTCTCTTTATATCATTTTCCACACAACTATACATTCATTTATTTCCTTGTATATTTATTAATTTTTGCAATTATAACCAAAAAATGGGGTCAAATTCGACGTGGACTCACCAGCAAAACAAGTTGTTTGAGAATGCATTGGCCATTTATGACAGAGAAACACCAGACCGATGGCGTAATTTGGCCAACGCAGTAGGTGGAAAATCTGAGGAAGAAGTGAAAAGGCACTATGAAAAACTAGTTGAAGATATCAAACACATTGAATCTGGAAATATTGCTTTGCCTAATTACAACAAGGCAAATAATGGTAAAGGCTACAATTTCATGGATGAAGAGCAAAGGTACGTAAAATTAAATTATACTAATATAATCTCACAATGTTGATCATTAATTAAATATATATTCCTCGATTTTAATTTGTGAACATTGCATGTAGTCATGAATTATTTACCCATTAAGATGTTTACTTGTGGTATATATATATATATATATATATATATATATATATGTTTACTTGTGGTATACATATATATATATATATATATATATATCCTTAAATAGAGATTCAAACATGTTTCAATATGCAAACCACGTGAAAGTATGTGATGATAAATAGTACTAGTATATATAAGCTACCTCTTGGCATGGGCGGAGCTAAGCGGGCAAAAAGGGTTCAATCGAACCCCTTCATTGAATATTATATCGTGTATATAAGATTAATTTTTTTTTCATGTATATATATTAGATGTTGAATCATCTTAATTTCTCCTAAGTTTACTTTTAGAATTTCTTGAATTTCCTCGATGAAAATCATACTTCCGCCATTACCTCTTAGGTTTATGATGAGTTGGGATTAAATTATTTATCTTATTTTCTTTTTCCTTCCTTTTTGGACAGGCTGAAGTATTTGAAGCTCCAATAAAAGCGAGAAAGAGCACAGTACATTATATTATTCTGAAGGAGCCTATTTTAGATGAGCAGTGGAACTCCAAATGCAGAAATTAAACAAATAAGAGACGGATATTTAATATGAGCGGTGGAACTCCAATAAAAGATTATTTTGGTTTTCATTATTGGATAAATTTCCTTTGATAGCAACTATATATACACATTCCAAATATAATTCTCCATGTTGTACTAGTGTTATAAGTGATTCCATGTTACAAATTTGTTCCACTTTATGATATAATTTGGACATCGGATGAGAACGCTCATTAATAAAAATGGGCAACCAGGTACATATTAAATTAAAGCATAACACACTCACTCAGGTTCCAGGAAAGGGCCGCACGACTATGATGTAGACAGTCAATTCTAATGCAAGCATTAAACGCCTCCACTAATATTCAAGATAAAATCAAAATCGACATTCTTACTAAGTATGAGTTAGAGACGAGCTTCAACTTTGTCTCTTTGAACGCTTATGCATTGCGTTATTCACCTTATACGCTCCAAGAAAGCCTCTTTCACACTTTGTGCGTTGAATAACATTTCTTTTTAATATTTCTTTTGAAGATTTAAGTGCTAACTTATACAACAGTATTTTGCTCTATATTGTTATTGGTGTTGTTGTTGTTATTATTATTATTATTATGGCTATTTCTGTGTAATATAAGTCAAAGATGAGCTTAAATTAAGCGTCAAGAGAATTTATATTGGAGACCCTATCTTCTTTGTAATAATATATGAACACAATGAGTATTACTATGTACTTGTGTAGCTCTTGTGAACCTTTTTGCATTTTTGATTAGATTGTATTAGTATTAAAAAAAAATATGAAAAAGAAATGGATCAAGGGAATTTTAGTAATCCAATTGGTTGGCTATTTAACTTTCACTTTATTTATTGGTAAGGATTTGATTCTCACCTTGTAATGGATTATAATATAATAAAAGAAACAAGTAAAACTCACCACCAGCTACCCAACTGAGGTATTACTTCTACACCACCTTGCGCCTTTGCCTTCTGAAATAATTGCAACTAAGATTTAAACCTTTGCTTAATTGGGATGCAATAAAATAAGCCATAACCAATTATACCATCGGCAATGAGATGTAAGCTGAGAGGATATCTTAAAGTAGAACAAAATAGAAGTCATTAGATGCCCATTACTAGCTAATAAGCATAGGACATCTAGTACATTAAATAACATTTATAATCTTTGAGTAAACATTTGGATTACATCTTAGAGATCACTGACAAAGAACTCAATTCATGATGTCACTCAGAAATGTCATAAATAAGAATAAGGTCAGACCAACAAAAACGACTATGCCTTGGTCCTAAACAAGTTGGGGTCGACTAATGAGGTAAGACTTGACCCAGAAAAATTCAACGTCATATTAGAGAACCTCCTTTATAAGGCGCTCAGTGAGAGCTTTTGGGAGACCCATCACGCTATCAGTTGAACCAACCTGCCCAGATAAAAACCATCTTACAATGATTACAATTCATAAATATACAGAAACAAGAAAACATAATTGTGTGAAACATGGTATATGCAGAATATTTGACATCAGATGCTAAAAGAGGTTTGGAAGGTCTTTTGGGAATGCTTAGCTGCTAGAACCAAAAGAAACTTTTCCATCAGAAGGAAAGAAAGTTCTATTCCTTAAGTTTCTTAGAGTGGTTGGCAACCAAGTCACAGAAGCATTTCATTAAGGTTGTGGTACTTCTTGTTCTTTAGAGGACTTCCAGTGCTTGGTAAAATCAAGTAAAAGGTATGACATGGTCTAAAGCCTAAATTTTTATGGAAAGACACTTCCAAAAGGTATCTTTAATAGTACGTTTTATACAAAACACTTTAATATCCTTTATATGCTGTAAGCCACTCGTAGCTCTAACATGCCTTACGTAAAAACACCTTCTCGAAACTCTAAAGCAGCTTTTCCATAGACCTAATGAGCATATCGGCTTCTTCTTGACAAGAGACACTGGGAAGCATTCGTATACCTATCAGGACAAGAGTAGATTTGGATTTGTATCCGGGCTGAATATACACAATCTGGGTATCCACTATCCAGCCTTAAATACAAATCAGTGAAGTTCTTTCATTCGGTCAGGTATTCCAGAGATATTCTGTCCCATCATTTTATTTTTATTGCATTGGCATCAATGGCTACACGAAAGTTTAGGTCTCTATAAGGATGAAGGGTCAAACAAACAAATGTTAAACCATCACGACTATGACTTTTGATTGGATGATATTTGAGAGAAAGGTGGCGGTGTAATACTCACCACTTCCTTAATACAAGGCAAAATAAGAGGATGTTCAATTATCAAGCCACCAGCTGCATAAAGAACTATCCCTTCCTCAATCTGATCAGGAAAAAGAAAAGATCTTAAGACAACAGACTACAGCATGCATCAACTGATAAGATTAATAACTAACAATTCAGCTGAAAGTTATACCAGCTTATCTATAACTTGATCTGGTATGTCATGGAAATAGATCTGCAACCAAAAGAATGTTATTGCTCTTTCTGGATGAGTGAAAATAAAATAAAAACGAGATTATGCTGAAAATCTCAAGCAGTTAAGGTACACAAATAACAAAGCAGAACGTATAAGAGGGATAAAACAAAAAGGGTCTCTCTTTCTCTAAAGATTCACGAGTTTAACCTCCCATTAACACAAACAATCTCACTCTAGCGAACCTTCCATCTCCAGCTCATTGAAAGTCAGTTCAAATCACAGCCATCAAATCAATTAGAAACTCTTTGATCACTGAGCATATTGTGGAAGGATTTACGGCAGCTTTCCGCAAATCTGCACTTAAATATATAAGAAGATGCTTGCATTGACTTTTCGGAAAAGGATGAATGGGAAAAGGTATGGTGGACTTCTTAATTCAGGTAGAAAACAAAAGTAAAGGTACAAATGGTACTTCCACTATTAGAAAATATTAGCTGCAGCATCGAGCTTGTGCTGCAATCCAAAATTCACAACCAGGCTAATGAAAAATATACCCTTAAGGCCTTAACCACTTCAGTAGATACGTCTTGAAAGAACTTACGCAATCAGAAAGAGAGCCACTAATGATTATGATCTACACTTAGGTAACATGTTATAACACTTAATGATTAAATAAGCCAAACAGGATACAGGCAATTTTCCTGATTTAAGACAATAAGCAAAAATAGTGGATATCTGAATGAATCTAGGAAAAGATCAAGCATTTTTGAAGGCAAATGCAAGTGTAAAAACTCAATAATTTCATCACTCGTTTGTGCTTTCTGGTAAAATGCTTAAATACTTGATTAAGCTAAGCCGAACATACAAAAAAATTCCAGATCATCAGACAATAGGTGCAGAATTGTGGAAGTAATAATCTTGAGAACCTAAGAACATGGTAATTGAATATGTCGGAAACAGCAACTTATGCAATATCATCAGTATTTGAACATCATTTCAGCAGTTTTGCCTCATTCTCACAAATCAAGATACTTGTGGGAAGAGGTAAGGTCTGCGTACACACTACCCTCCCTAGACCCCATTTGTGGGAATTCACTAGGTTTGTTGTTGGTGGTGTTGTTTCACAAGTCCAGATACGTAGTTCCAATCCAGTCCAACTTCAACTAACTTCTACTTTCCACAAACTCATCTCTGTAAACTTTAATTTGAATGGCTTTTGGGAACTGGAACCTTCTGAAGTGTTCAATAAGCCTAACCCAACACGTAGAAGTCACTAATCGCCAATGAGCATTTTATACTTTTATTTGTTAATATTTAAAATTAGAGGCAATTTGAGATTGCGAGTACACCCAAATCCACTGAAAAGCAAAAATCCATAAAAAGCCAGAGAGAGCAATCTGATAATTGAAAATGAGAAGAAATCAACAGAGGTACCTCTACTTTGTCCCATTCTCCTCTTCTGCATCCTGTTACCAGGTTTGTAACAAGAACAGAACTAACGGTTGCTGCATGTCCATTAGCGTAATCTGCAAAATACCAGTGTAAGACTAGCAGAATTACAAAACTAATATACCAAGAATCATTTGGAGCAATGGTAAACCTTTCATGAACTGTCGTGCTTCTGCTTCACTGGATGGTTTTTCCCTGACCATACCTTCATAGACCACCACCTCCAGATCATTTCAAGTTGAAATAAGATTAGGATAAGATTATTAACATAGAAAGTTCTCATACCATTAAATAAACTGAAGAAAACGAGAACAATTGGACAGAAAAAAAAATTCCCAAACATGTAAAATAGAATGTCCCATCATCAGAATTCTTGTGAGAAGGCCATAGAGATAGAAAGATGATGCATCTAATCAAGTGGCAAACTGTTTTGAGAGGCGAAAGGTCGCGAAACAAATGAGGAATGGGGTGAGAGACTTGATCTTGCAAAATAGCAGTCTATTATTTAAATGGCTACGGAGGTTCAGTGAAGAGAAAGATGAAATGAAGGAGGTCAAAGGTGTGGAGACTACTTGATAACAACACGATAGGCGATTCAAGAATTAATAAAGAAAAACAAGAAAATCAAGAAACATGCGGAAGCTAAAAGATGATAAATAAACAAAAAAAGGACGGAAAATTAGAGATAGATTGAATTCAAGAAACACTTTCTTAAATTCAAGAAGTCTATTCTTGAAGTTGAATCCTAACAACAACAATTAGCTAACAAAGAACTAATCGCCTTTGGCGGAGAATTAAAACAAGAGATAGATTGAGAAACCCCACCCTTTAGAATAACAAAAACAACAATAAGCCTAAACTTATCACCTTTCTTGAATACCTAGAAGTGATCTAAGATTTCAAAAAAAGGTTTAATCTTACCACCTTAAGTTCAGTGTTGAAGGTTGAAGAATAAATTAAGAGTAGCCACACACAAGAGTGCAAGAAAAATCTCACAATTTTTATTGATAATAATCTGAATAATCTAAGTCTAAAAACAAAGAAGATACTCCTTTACATAGAGGAGTCACGTAATTAAGGCTAAGAAACAAGAAAATAAAGTCCTAAACTACTTTGGGCAACAAGTCCAGCTAACTTAGGAAAAGGAAAATACTAGGAAGTAAAAACCAAGTCATTCTTGGAATGTAATTCCAATAATCTTAGGAAAAGAAAAACAAAACCTTAACTACCTAGGAAAGCATCAAATATGTCCTAACAAACTAGGAAACAAAATAAGGAAACTTGGGCGCCAAGTTGGCTCCTTTGCGAGTTGATTTAGGCGCCTAATTTAGGCCTTCATTGGCTAGTGCTTGGACCCCAATAAACCTCCTCTTGGACTTGGACTTGGACTTGGACCATGAAATGAGTGTAGCACTTAGCTAAATACTCTCCATAATTTTGTAGATCTTGTTCTACCGTTAGCGCCTTCTTGATCTCCCATTGAAGCTCAACAACTTTGTCTTGCTTCTCCTTAGCTTAAGACCTTGTGAATGACTTTCTTGTGCTCTACAGCCTTATCTTTGTCCATGAATCTATCACTAGTGGTGCAACAAACCAGTCAAGACCTCTCATGGTAGGTCTCTGGAAATAATTCAGCAAATTATGGAGTGATTTCCAACCTTTCACAGGATTAAAGGTGGGAATGGCAGGAAATAAGATTATTGCAGGATAGCCCGACCGGATATGCTCCCCTCAAAGAGATAAATAGATATATTATCTAATGGTCACAAAAGATGCACTATAGCAGAATGCAGCAGTGAAGGGGGAAGGAATCTGAACCGGAAAATAAACATTCAGGATTGGAAAATCGGGAGTGTTACTTCGCTGGTAGGGGTGCTGGGAAAAGAAGGGTATAGACAGCAGCCGTGAAGGATGATCTGGAAAACTGAGGCACATTCTAAGGTAGCATGTTTTGGATGGTTAGCTAAACATGAAACATGTTAGACATCTCTTTCTACACAGTTAGAAGAAATGGAAGATCCGAAGCATGTCTCTAAACTTGATGGAGCGCGGTCGGTGATGCCTAATAGCCTTATTAGAGTAGTAGAAAGCTGGCAGGGACCTGAGGAAAGATCAGAGACAAGTGTGAAGAACCACTCCGTTGTGCACATCTCACCAGTTTGGGTAGAGATAAGTCATAGATCACGTTGGGAAAGCAACACCCATATCCTTTATAAATCTCACTGCCTTTATCTATTGAACTTTTGGTATATGATGAATTCGTAAATGAAATTTATAGCATATTCAACTTCCTAGACTTTTTTTCTTATAGGATAAGGTATTTTATTAGTGATAAGAACCAAAGAGGGCACTTCAGAAATATAGGAAGAGAAGATCAAGTTCTCATCAATATTTACATCATAGACTACAAAAACTCCGAAAGAAAAGATGGATTTTCCAGCGTGCTACTCCTGGAGCCTTCTTGGTGCTACAGAAATCAATAAAAGACTCTTTCTTTAGAAGTCTATAGGAATCGATGAAAGTTTTGCTTTGCCTATCAAGAAGAGGATGTCCTATCCCAGAAAGAAAGAAAGAAACTAGTGCATGAGGATGTATAACAAAGTACATAGACTTCAGGATCATGCCACTGTAAACATCTCTAATAGAGGAATTATGACCTCAGATTAGTTAAGCCAAAAACAAGGGCGAGGCAGAAGTATCCTATCAAATAATAGCTGCTTCATTTGCCAGATTCACACCTCAAAACCAAAATACTAAAATAGTCAGACTCTTGGTGCTCTAGGAAAACTTCAGGTGCAGTCATCAACTCAAAGTTAGTACAATAGATAAGTGGAGTCAGATAGCTGAACACATTCTTTGACTTTTCAAAGAAACTTATGAAACAATTTTTCTAGCTAAAAGAGAGTTTAATCAACAAGCTATCAACTCGAAAAGCACAAACAAGCCTGCTAAAGCCTCAGCTTTAGACCCTCATAAAGCAATGAAAGCCTATTGCCATAAGTTGAACCAAACAGCTAACCATATGAATTATAGTTAAGTCGTTGCTTGAACAAACTGTACCAAATGAAACATGTTGCTCTAGGTTGTGCCAAACTGCCAACTCTAATTACAATATCTTGCCCTGGAAAATCAGATAATAAATTCTCGAAGCACACCAGGTATTAAAATGAATGTTGGCTGGTTTCTGCTTCTTAGACTAAAAAGTATTGGCAGTCTTCTTGTTAAGCTTATACTGTTATGGAGTTGTTAACAGTTATGTATCCGATATGGGTGTACTGTTAGCATCCGATACAGGTACGTGCAGTTTTCTGGTAATGTATTTTGAAGAATCAGCACTAGGTATAAATGTCCATGTTTACAAAGACACCACTTTATGATCAAACAAAAATTTCTGTAGAAGTGTCGTATTTTAACCAAACAACTTAAGTAGTAAATTAGTTAGGGGGAATACGAGAAAGAAAAAAAAGGCTAATATTTTGTAAAAGCATCATAGTAAATCAATCTGATAATTAACCATAAATGATGACAAGAACAGGAATTAGGTATACTTGGTCACAGGTAATTAGAAGTGTTGGCTCGGCATCCCCTTCGGATTCACCAATGGAAACCCTTGGTATGACGGCTTCTGCCTGATTATAGTTCCAGCAATTCAGATCAATGCCAATTATGATGTATGCTTTCAGACTATAAAGCAAAGTCCAATAATTGCAGAATTCATCATGATAAGAAAGAAAATATATGTGTAACTATGCAAGCTTGTGGACATCATAATTATCCTCCAATATCCTAAGAAGAAATCTAATATTCTGAAAGAAGAAAAGCAAAACGAAAAAAGGTACATACAGTACAGAGCATAAGAAGCAAGAAAAACAATACAAGAAAAGAAAAAGCACACAACTTTTCCATCATTCAAAAATCAAAAGCACTGGCAGAAATAGCGTATTATCGGTTTCAAATAGAAGCAAGAAAAAGAACTTCTGGTGGGAAGATTTAAAAGGCAAAAAAAGCAAGACATACTGTGTCAGCTGCAACCAAAAGTGTTGGACTGGAATCCTTCTCTAGGTTTTCAGTATTTCGAAATTTTGATATGATAGCATCAGCCTGACATGCAATGCAGTTACATGGAATTAAAATAAGCATTTTCAAAACCAAGGCTTCAATTAAATTATGAGCCAAACCAATTAACTCAACTAGACCAGGAAATATAACAGCCTAAATGATTTGCCTAAAAAGCTGGTACACAGTCACAACAAGGTATGCAATAGAGCACTTCTACAAATAACATCAACCCTGAAATTGAAGTGACATAAATCACGACGAGATACTCTGGAAGGAAAGCATCACACCTTACACACAGTGATTCATAAATCAAAAACCAACACAATGGACAAGAGTAAATCACAATGGCATCATCTACAACAGCATAAGCAAATGTGCCTTAACCCATTCAATATTCTATACAGCAATTTCAAAGCAGTAGACCACTTCAAGAATATGTTTTGAGATGCATGGATTTGCACAAGTTCTTAGGAAAACAAACCTTGGCCTCTGCAAGAGCCATAACTAAATCTTCGGGCTTTTCTTTCCGGATAGCTTTCTCATCTATATCTGCAGACTATGTTACAACAATGTGTAAATCCACCAATTTTAAAAACAATCAATCAACTATATCTCAATCTCGATCTAGCTGGAGTATTAATATCAATCCTTTGTTATCTATTCAACTAAGAATTGTTAATGGAGCACCTGGTGCATGCACCAAACAATACATAGTGTGTTTTATATACAGTTTCATCACTTAACAATACTGTTAACTAGTAGTAAGTAGTAACTATCATGGAGATTTCGCTCTATATCAATTACAAACATTATTTTAGTTATATGACCTTTTTCATAGGTGATCAGTAAAAGGTAACACAAAAGATCAGTAAAAATAACACAGAAGATCTTCGTGGGGACATTTTTTCTATTCAAATTGTAAGTGCGCATAGGAGACCATATTCTCTAAGTATATTTACCTCAATGTTACTTAACCACAGTCAATTAAAATTATTTGGTGCAGGAACTGGTCCAAGTTTAAGTCTTTTTGAATTGTAAATACAATTCCACAGAAATAGAAGCATATTTACCCATAGAAAAAACAAACAGCTGATAATTGGAAATTTACCAGGGTTGTGAACTGGTATCCCATGTCGGCCAAAATTTTTCTACGTGCAGTAGAGGATGAACCCAAAATTAGCTGAAAAACAAAGGTTTTAAATTGAACATTATATCCAGAAAACAAAATTAGCAAATATGCAAAAGGATTTAAATAATTGAACTGAGAAAGTAGATAAATGAGTTTACCTCCACAAGTAAAATAAGAGTAATATTCCGTAAAGGAAAGCATTACCTTAAACTGGGGAACATTGGCTTCCATTTTCGCCGGAGACTGAACGACTAGCGAAGGTCCGATTGGAGGGAAATTTACTGAATGAAGTATACTGTTGGAAACGGGTATTGAAGCCGTTATAGAACAGTTAATTGCCCTAACCCGTTTACGTTTATTAAATCGACAAATGTCATCCAACTCACCGAAAAATTCACGAAATAGTACGAATAATCATATAATAATTAAGAAAAATTTAGGAAATAGTACGACAAATATATTTCCGAAAAAAATTTAGGAAAATTATAGCAAATTATGCAAAGGATTTAAATAATTGAACTGGCAAATGAATTATTTTTTGTGTTTTTTTTCTTCTTCTTTTTTTCATGTTTTGTTTTATCACTTATCGAGTTAATTTTATCCATGATCATTGAACTTTTGTGTTTGTTACCCAAAAGTCATTTCTTTTGTTACATAAAAATTATTCAACTTTGTACTTATTACACAAAAATCACTTTTCTTTTTTTTGTTATACAAAATCATTTTACTTGGCTCTATGAAGTCACATTTGTACTTGAAAAGTCTATTATGCCCTTGGTAT
Organism: Nicotiana noctiflora; assembly: GCA_032618575.1. Taxonomy (NCBI): domain Eukaryota; kingdom Viridiplantae; phylum Streptophyta; class Magnoliopsida; order Solanales; family Solanaceae; genus Nicotiana; species Nicotiana noctiflora. The sequence goes on along the minus strand of JASVEL010001917.1, from coordinate 158,241 downwards.
TATATAAACCTTCACATTTATGTAATACATTCTATATTATATCCTATTAATATATTTTTAACTATGTATTTTATATATAAATAAAATAACTTAATGTTATTTTATATATAAATAAAATAACTTAATGTTATTTTATTTATTATTTTTATAATATATTCGTATTTTTAATATTTTAACATTAATTTTTAAAATATATTAGTAGCGTTATAAAACTTATCAGTAACTATATATTAGTAGAGAAATAAATCGACTAGTACATTTTTGTGAGAAAATTCACAGGTAAACAAACAAAGAAAATGATGGACAAATTATATGTTAATCTGAAGGAAAATCCCTAGATACCACATGCGAATTTAGCTGGGGATATTTTTTTGGGGATCTACCTGGGCAATTATATTGGTTATGTGGGAAATTACACTACTAAAAATTCGAGAAAAAACATCCAAAAAATCGACCAAGTTGGTCGGTAATGGCCAATAACCGTCCAAAACATGACTATTAACGTGTGATCGGTATTTTGAAAGTCGGAAGGGCATACCGACCAAAGTTGGTCGGAAATTACCGACCAACTTTGGTCAGTCAATTAAATTCAAAAAAAAACAAGAGCTGCTGAAAAAGCGTGATATTTTAAGACTACGATACCACATGCGAATTTAGCTGGAATTCAATGTACGAATATATTATAAAAATAATAAATAAAATATTAAGTTATTTTATTTATAAATAAAATACATAGTTAAAAATATATTATATAGTACATAGAAGGTATTATATAAATATGAAGATTTATATAATATCAAGAGCATAATAAATTTTTAAGAAAAAATGTGACTTTTATAATATCTAGAGCAAAGTAAAATAATTTGAGTAACAAAAGAAAGAAAAGTGACTTTTGTGTAATGAACACAAAGTTAAATAATTTTTACGTAACTAAAAAAGGAAAAGTGACTTTTGAGTAACAAACACAAAAGTTCAATGACCATAGATAAAATTATCTCATCACTTATCTTTAGTTTTATTAAATTATTCATTACTTTATCAAGAGATTTACATGCAATTATCTAAAATATAACTTAATTATGTAAATATTTTTTACTATTTAAAATATTATTGTGATAAATACAACTGAAATTTTGAGAATTTAGATCAATTGAATGACTTTTCCTCTCTTCTCTCTCTCTTCTCTCCCCCGTCCCACCCACAGCCCCCCTTCCAGCCCCCCTCCCCTACCCACCTCTGTTTCTCCACCACCCTTCCCCCAACTCCAGCAAGTTTGCCGGCAGCCCCCCTCGGCCTTCCTTCTTTCTCCTCACCTCTCTCTTTCTCCCTTCCCTCCTCCCCTCTCCCTCTCCTATTCCCCCACCTCCCACTCCACTTTCAGGCAGTCCCTCCCCCAATTCAGGCAGCACCCCTATCCCCGCATTTTTGTGTGGTTAGTTTTTGTGTTTGTGCAGGTTCTCGGCGGGACGCAATAGAACTACCCGTTCCGGTAAAACTCACGACAGGCGACAAGGCGACTTTGCGGCGTTTTGGGAGCGAAGAGCTAAGCAACACTGGACGGGACGTGCAAGTGGAGGCAGCACTCGAACTCGGGCGTCTATCTTCAGGTTTTCCCACCGGGAGTTGGTACCTCCCGCCCCTCGTTTAACTTGTAAACCTTTTTTTTGGTGCTCTCGTTAGCATTTCTTGTGGGTTCTCTCTGTTGCTATCTAGTTTGCATTCTGTGGTATCTCCCTTTTGTCCGTGTGTGCGTCTCTATTCCCATAGTCGGTTGTAGGGATAGTGGCTAAAGCGGGGGATGTAAATGCAAGGTCATGTCCTCGGGGGGTGGGGGCGGTGGCGGGGGTGAGTAGGGGGCAGGGAGCGGTTCTGCGGGTAGGGCGGGAGGTAAGGGTGGGAAGAGGGTAGCGGACGCTCATAGATTAAGGATCGGGTCGTGGTAGGCACTCTGACAGGTAAGTCCATTGAGTTGGCTAAGATTCTTCAAAAGAGGAGGGTCAACATAGCATGTGTTCAGGAGACTAGGTGGAAAGGGACGAAGGCGCGGGATGCAGACGGGTATAAGTTGTGGTACTCCAGGGTCGTGAGGGGTAAGAATGGAGTGGTCATCCTGGTGGATAAGGACCTTAGAGAGTCCGTGGTGGAGGTTAGGCGAGTGAACGATAGGTTGATGTCTATTAAGTTGGTTATCGGGGGCTGCGTCCTCAACGTCATCAGCGCCTACGCACCGCATGCGGGCTTAGATGAGGAGGTTAAGAGGCGTTTTTGGGACGACTTGGATGAGTTGGTGCGTAGTATTCCCCAATCTGAGAAGTTGGTCATTGGAGGGGGCTTTGTGTTTTAAGTCAAAGAGGGGCAGCTGTAGATGCGTGATTTTGCCCCTACTCGAGATTTTTTATATTTTTAGCGTAAAATATTTAGTTTAGTTTTAATATAGCTATTTTAGCTAATTTTGACTCTTTTACTTTATTTTTACCTTAAAATAAAAAAATAAAAAAAATATAGTTTTATTAATGTTTCGTAGTCATTTTAAACTTGAAAAATACAAAAATAGTACTTTATATTTTTAGCATTATTAGAAAACGAAAATTACAAAACAAAAATAATATAATTAATATTTTGTGGTTACTTCAATCTTGAAAAAATAAAAATAGTTTTGTTTAGTTGTCGGTCTTACTTTTATAGTTATTTTAATTACGTAGGATTAATTAATAACACCGTGTTCTCATTCTCGGTTCCGGGCAAAGGATAATATTCGAGTTCAAACTACCCGGTTTTATAATTTTTGGACATAGTCCATAATAATCCGAGTCCACCACACGGGAAACACGGACAATAAGAACCCATGCAATACATATGACACACACTATAGGAATAATACATAATGGGGGATGGGAGAAAAAATTAAAACAAAAAAATAAAATGAGAATACAATACATTACAAACACTACAAGACAATGAAAAGAATTAAAAACAAAAAAAAAAGAGAAAGGTTGAAAAGAGGGGCTCACGTGAAGGTCCTTGCTTGATTTGAAAATGAGACATATACAATACATAAAAGGAGGAGACATGATGATAGAGTGGGAGGGATCTTTTGTTGTTGAATTTAAAAAGGGGAATGAGGGTCTCACGTGAGCAAAGTGGGGTGAGGGATTATTTGAAAAAGAAAGGAAAAAAAAACAGAAAAAAAAACGATAAAAAGAGGAGGACTGTTGAGGGGTCTTCAGGAGGGTTTTCAAAACAAAAACAAATAGCACACTGAGAGAGAGAGGGGAGCACGGTTCATGCTTCTTCTTCATTTTTCAAAAAACGAAAGAAAATTAAAAAAAAAAAAAGACATTGTTTTGTTAGCTTCTTCCTAAGAGAGAAGACATATTATTCACTCATCCTCTCCAACAAAGAAAACAGAAAAAAAATGCTACTACCATCCGTCATCGACACTCACCAAACGACCCCTTCAGCTCGTTATTCTGCTTCCTTTGTCATCGACAAAACCCATAGTCAGCTCCCTAGTGTCAATCACGACCAGCAGCAACACCGCTGCTGCCTCGTCTCCTCTACGAGAGCAGTCATATGTTAGTGACAACAACGTCCAAACCAGTCCGTTTCTGCTTTGTCCCCATACACACGACGATAACAGCAACGTCGACCACCCCTTTTTGCTTCGTCTTGTCCGTCGTCCGACGAGGTGGGAGGTTGTTATCCGAGGAGTCTGTTTCGGTTGCCGACTTGAGGTTGCCGTATGTTGGTTCCGATCTATAGTTGTGGCTGTCCATTTCTTTTTCGTTGAGCTTGAGTCGTTGAAACTCGACTGTGCCATAAACAGTGAGTATTCTTATTGGGTCAGTTTTCTCCTTTTACCTTTGATTTCTTGCCTTGTTAATTTTAAGTTGCAGTAATATATTTGTTATCCTTTTAATGTAAAGTTGTTTCTTGTATTTGTTATCATGTTTGCGAATTCTATTTGGTTATATTTTGAAATCGATTTCTAATCAAATTTTATAGCCTTTTTGTGTTAGCGTTACCTTGTGTTTATGAAATTTTGGATCTGGTCAGTTTTTACTCATAACATGTAATTATATGTTGTTTAAAATATTGAAAGATGACATTGAATATTGTAACTGAGTTGTTATGGTTTTCGTTACTTAATTGCTACTAGCCTACTAATAAAGAACTCAATAATTTGGCATATATCTCGGACGACATTATAATATTGACTCAAAGGTCCACACTTTTGACTCTCGTTTTTAACTCTTCTGTTTCTTTAACAATCATAAATTGGCAAACTTGATTATTAATATTTTAATATTTGAATTTATATTCTACTGAAGATTGTTTCTCTACGCTACTACTCTATCTACTCATGTGATTGTATTATTTTTAATTTTGTTAGGAATTGTGTTTATGCTTGATTATAAGAATAATAGTGATGCTCGTGAAAGTTTGTTGCAATTACCAATATTAGTTGTTTGTTGACCAATCACGTGAATAGGCAGTTAGTTATTACATTTTTAGAAGTTGGATAATTTATCATTTATAATTGATTTGGGATTATTGTAGATGGAACAATTTCAATAAAGTAGTTTAGGAAAATAATTCATAAATGTATATATAAAAATACTTAGACTTCGAGATGTGCTGTTTTAGCGAATTTCACGGCCTTCACAAAATAATAACGCGTTAGTAGCTTTAAGAGCGTATTTAATAATCTTATCTCCCTAAACTTGGGTGCGCATTTATGTGACTCAAATCCAAATCTCAACGGAGTCGAAATGTGTTGACAACCACGGGTGCACTGGTGCGACGTGGTTCGAGATACATTTTCACAATGTTGCAATTCTTTGTTAAAGTAATAATAATAATTCTTATAATAATAATAATAATAATCAAAAGCGGTTAAAAGTTAAAATTTGCACATAGGTTAAAGCACATTATAAAATCAGATAAAGAGGCCAAATACGATGATTGAGCGACCGTGCTAGAACCACTGAACCCGGGAATGCCTAACACCTTCTCTCGGGTTAACAGAATTCCTTATCCGGATTTCTGATTCGCGGACCGTAATACAGAGTCAAACCTTTCCTCGATTCAGGATTCAACCGGTGACTTGGAACACCATTATTTTTCCAAGTGGCGACTCTGAACTAAATAAATAAATTCCGTTTCGATTGTCCTTTAATTGGAAAAACTTCACTTAGCGCCCTCGCGGGTTTGCGGAAAAAGGAGGTGTGACAGCTCTGGCGACTCTGCTGGGGATTACTAACCCAGAACCACTGGTTCAGGGTTTAAGAATTCGAGCTTGGAATAATTGTTGTATTTGGCTTATTTATTATCTAATTTTATTATATGTTTATATTAATGTGCAAAATGATATTTTTATCGCTTTGATATTTCTTGAACTGTATATATAAACTGTGCCGAAACCCTTCTCTTCTCACCTATGGGGATGTGCTTACTGGTTGAGACTCCCTATTCTATTAGTGTCTTACCCAAAAATAAGAAAGAGGCTCGGAAAGTTTCTAAGCCGGCTGGCCTTTTGGTTCCCGGAAAGGAGCTCCTTCCTCAACTCGAGTTGTCCGCTCGGGTACACAGTTTAGAACACATACCCAGGTTTTAAACTTAGAATAACGTGACTTCATGACGGATCCCTAGTAGAACGCTTATTTGCATCATGTTGCATTTGACTTAGGGGACTCAACACAGGGGTTGGGTCCGTCTAGGACAGGCAACCTGAAATCAAAGACCGAGCATATTATATGTTACATTTATTTGTCCTGTATTATTATGCTGATTGGTTAAATTCCTGAAAACAAAAACAAAGAAATTTGGAACAGAAAAGTATTGAAATATTGACAAAACTCAGTCGAAAATTTGAAAAGAAAAGTTTGAAAAATAGGTAGAACAATTTTGTTGAAATAATTGGTCATAAAATAATCTGACCGAACTACGCAGGTTTGATTCTCGCCATTAGGTGGGATACGTAGGCAACCCTCATCGGGTCCAACCACTCCTTCAAAAAATTAAAAAAAAAATGTCGAAGTTTTAGTTTTCAATAAAATCAAAGTAACACTGTTTTTGAAAATAGTCGAATGTTCCGAAAGGACACCGGAAGGTTGTTTTTGCAAAAATGGCCACTTTGAAATCTTTTCATTTCCTTTTGAATAATAGCCTTGAAATATTCCATGTGAAAATGTTGAAAGGCCGTAGCCTCAAAATCAAGGTTGAGCCATCACTCAACTTTACAAATGACCACTTTATCAAACAAGCCATTACATGGCCGGAATTTTGCTGAAATAGCCACATTTTTGCATTTTTACTTTATCAGTCTTGTATTGGCCTGTGTCGGTGCTGAACGATGCCCCATAGGCCCCAGGATAAAAATTTTGAAATAAAGTTTTGCAGAAAGAGCCACCTTCTCTAAATAAGCCATTACATGGCCAATTTTGTAAAAAATAGTCACAATTGACATAAAAAAATCTCAATCTTGTGTTGGCCTATGGCGATGCTGAACGATGCCCCATGAGCCCCAGGATGAGGAAATTTTCAAGCTTATTTTTCTTAAACAAAATTTTGCAAAATAGTCACTTTGCCAAATAAGCCATTACATGACCAATTTTGTAGAAATAGTCATAATTGACACCAAAAAATATTTATTCTTGAAAAATCTCCGGTACAAAATGTGAAAGTTTTTCAAGTTTGTAGTTGGAGTCGGTTTCTATAATTTTCCTTCAAAAAAAATTCAAATAAACATCTCTTTATTTTCTTGCATTAATTTGCAAGAACTACGCTCGGTCTGATTCATGCGGGGTCATGATACGTAGGCAATCTCCATAAGATTCGACCACAACTGTATATATATAATATAAAATAAAAAAATAAAAAAAAATAAAAAATTTGATAAGGACTGTTTGAGTCCATTCTAACATGTTTTGTCTTGAATTGTAAAGTAAGTAGAAGGTGGTTGGTTTGTGACAAGCGGACAACGCAAGATCCCCGAAAGATGGTACAAGAGGAAATAACCCAAAGATTGAAAAGCTTAGAACATCGGTTGAAAAACACGCACGGGTTGGCAGGTCAAAAGAGTGTTGCTTTCAAAGGTCTATGCTTGTTTCCCGATGTCCACTTGCCACCTGGTTTCAAGATTCCCAAATTTGAAAAGTACGATGGACATGGACACCCGATAGCCCACTTGAAAAGGTATTGCAATCAACTAAGGAGTCTGGGAAGAAATGAAGAATTGTTAATAGCTTACTTTGGGGAAAGCCTTACAGGGAGTAGCCTCTGAATGGTTTTGGGATCAAGATGCATCTCGCTGGCACGTCTGGAACGACATGGCACAGGCCTTTGTCAAACAATTCCAATACAACATTGACATTGCCCCGGACCGCATTTTCCTTTCAAATCTGAAGAAGAAATCAAGTGAAAGTTTCAGGGAATATGCCCTTAAATGGAGAGAGCAAGCGGCTCGTGCTGAGCCACCCATGGATGACCATGAGTTAATCATTGTCTTCCTTCAGGCTCAAGAGCCGGATTATTTTCAGAACATGATGTCTGCGGTTGGTCAATCCTTCTTGGATGTAATCAAAATGGGAGAAATGGTAGAGAACGGTCTTAAGACAGACAGAATTATAAGTCAAGCGGCTCTCAAGGCTGCAGCTCAGGCTGTCCAATTTGAATCTAGTGACACGAATGAGAGGGATGAAGAAGTCATGATGATATCGGGGTCAAGAAAAGGTTCCAGAAGAACACCTCGACGGTATGCGATGTCTCGACAGGTTTTCCATAACTCCCCTGAGCATTACTATCCACCTCCGAACCCACCATACCCAGTTGATCCATCCCAGTATGTTATTCGGCCATCAAATCATCCAAGAAAGCGAGCACGAGCATCACAAAATCTCTATCAGCCTCTGCAAAATTTCCAAATACCTTATAACTCACTTCCAAACCAAGGGCATAGAAGGGAACCGAAGTTGAAGGATAATTTCACACCAATAGGAGTTTCCTATGAAAGCTTATTTGAGAAGTTAAAGCAACAGGACATGATTGCACCCATCCCTCCAAATCATGTGGACCCACGTGCAAGGAGCTTTGACCCATCTAAAAGGTGTGAATACCATTCCCATGCCCGGGGGCACAACATGGAAAGTTGTCGGGATTTGAAAAGGGAAATAGAAAGGATGATCCAAGAAAGATTGATTGTGATTCATAACAGTGACACCCAGAATATCGCGCTGAATCCGTTACCTGCACTTGATGATACACACTTTCTGACGGTGATGCCTGGTGACACGGAATATGAGAATCCACTCGGGAATTTGCCGACTGAAATGAGAGAAGGCCATAGTGGTTCTGATAATCAAATTCGTGGCTAAATGTCGGGCTTATCAATTGGAGAGTCATTTGTGGTGGCTTATTTTGTTGTCATTTCTATTTGTCCGAGTTATTTCAGAATGGTAAACCGAATGTTGCCTTGTGGCTCAAACCTTTTATCTTTGTATTTTTCTTTTGATCATAGTGTCTCATCTAAAGGGGTCTAGGTTCGTTCTAAGGGTTGTAACCTCAGTTTTGTTTTTTGGTTGTTCGAGTCGTTGTTTTATCGGTTAATGCAATGACCTATTTTATATTATTTCTAGACATTTTCTGTTATTTAGTCCTCTCCTTCCTATAGTTCTTTTTCTGCTAACTCTAGTGACATGACGTGCGCGCATAGTTCTGCCTGATCTTAAAAGTTAATCACAAAACCATTGGGAGGTGATCGAGATATTTAAATTAAATAAAAACGGTTAGAGATTATTCGAAGCCCGAGTCATGAGAAACTGGGTGCAAGTAAAAGGAAACCGTTAAAGGCAAGCTGGCCAAAATTGACATGGGATCGTTCATAATAATGAAAATGAGAGTGTTGCCCAACAATGCTTTAAAGATATGACGAATATTAATTGTGTTGTTTACGCTTGGCATGTTTTGAAGATTCGAATGACGAAGGCATTTTGTTCTGCTATCTAAACACTTTATCCATCGTCAACCCTTTGAGCCTTATTTTAAATTCTTTCATACCCTCCTTCGGAATTAGTTGCAAAGACTAGAAACACAAGTTTGAAAGGCAAAAGAAGAAAGGGATAAAGAAAAAGTAAAGAAAAAGAAAACAACAAAAAGAGATAAAGAAAAGAAAAAGAAAAATGTATGAAAAAAAGAAACTTGAAAAAAGGAATTGGGAACTACGTTTGACCTGATTCCTCAAAGAGGATACGTAGGCGCTTCACAACTCGGTCATAGTGTAAATAAAAACCAAAAAATCCCCAAGCAAGAAACAGGGGCAAAAAAAAAAGTGTTTATGTAAGGAAAATATAGGATTCCGAAGGTTGTAATTTTGAACCCAATTTATTTTATTTTGAGCCTTTAATACCCTTTTCTTTCTAGCCCTGTCCAAACCCACATTACGGTCCAAAGAAAGACCTTCTGACCAATTTTCAAAAGAGGCTGAGTTAGGCAAATGAGAGAAGTTTCATCGAGACATGACACTCTGATTCCCGGCAGAAAGACTCCGACCTCCAGCAGAAAATAGGAGAGTCTTAGCAGTAACACCACCAATCCCCAGCGGAAAAGTAACACAAATGAGAGAGTCTTAGCGGTGAAAACCTTCACAGGCACCATAAGGCGATGAAAGCTGAGAGAAAAACCGAAATGAGAGAGGCTTGGTAGTGAAAACCCCTCGGGCACTACAAGTCGAACGAAGATTGGAAACGAGATAGGAAAGCCCCAGGAGAAGATTACAAAAGGCGGTTTAACGACGGAGGATAGGCTATATGTGCACGTCATGTCCATTAGAGTTGGTATCCACGTTTGATAGGTTTATTTTATAATTTTTCTTAGAGAGTCATTGCCTTTTATTCTATTTCCTTTTATCTTTCTCCTTTCATCAAAATTCCCCAATAGAGTCTGTTTGCAAGAAATGACTTCAAAATTTTCCATCAGCTTTCCAATTACGCAAGACGGGATTTTGATTGGTACACCCAAGTGGTATAAGTCGGGAAGGATCAAGCGCAAGGCCAGCGTCCAGAGGTATATTCCCCAGCAATAGGAAAATGACAAAGGGAGGGATTGTTGTCAATAAGGATATCTCAAGGAAGGTCAATGAGACTCAAAGGTCGGGAAATGCCCATTCCTTAGATATGCCGCCAAAGAAGGGGAGATATCCCCAGCAGAAAGGTATTTTCAGTGATAAGGGTGAACAAAGAAAATGGTTCACCAGTAAAACATGCAAGGTCTTCACGAAGGGTCACTATCATAGGAATTCGGGTGGTCAGTGGAAAACCACATGGAAAGGTTCGCAAATAAAGAGTCGTCAAGGAAGGCGGGGAAGCAAGAAAGGAGAAAGCTATCCTCGGCATGAATATAATCAAATAATAACATCCCCATCAAGTTCTGATAATGAAACGCAGAGCAGGGAAAGAGGATGAGAACCGTCCCCAGCAGGAGCACCACAACCAGCCACCACATTTTAAAACTAACCAATTTTCTTTGATTTGAAACAGGAAAAAGAGGGGTTGTTGGCAGAAAAGCATGCCATGAAGAAGATTCTCAAACTGGGGCAGAAAATTTTCTCCCGTTGCGAAAATTTTCTCGAAACCAAATACCCGGTTGGGGAAAGAAGCCAGATAACGCGAGGAAATGATCTTTGAACCCGGTTATCCCCAGCAGCTTTGAAAGAAAGAAAACAACAAGCTGTGATAGAGGAAATTATACCCCCAACAGACAGGACAAAACGAGGAAGCTTGCGTTCAGAAAGGCAAGAGGCCGGTATCACCCCCAGCAGTTCTCGGAAAAATAAAACACTGATTTCGAGATTTCCCCGGCAGCATTATATCCTAAAAGTTTTTCAAGGGAGCAACGCGCAAGTCTCGAAGGAGGTTTGGAAAGAGGAAAAAGTAAAAGGGGTCCCCCGACAGGACAATCCTCAGCTAATGACATTTTAATCCCCAGCGATCCCGGGAGAGAATAAAAGGTATTGAAGGAAGTAGAAAAGAAGGAAATAGAGAAGATTTTCCGAGCAACATCATTCCCACCAGGTAAGTAAACAATTCCAAAGATATCCCCAGTAGTCAAGGAAAAAAACAACACGACCCAGGAGGAAAGCAATTCCGAAACAAGGTAATTCAGAAGAAAGGGTGGCCCAAGAGACGATGCAGGAAGAAGAAAATGGTACGGGAAGCAACGGAAGGCGATAGGGATGGGATGGAGTTAGTGAGTTGTAGTTGAAGTCAGGAAGCTCGCCTGAAGAATGGAATGGCGATTTTATTTTGAAATTGTAATTGAAATCAGGGAGCCTGCCTGAAGAGTGGAGTGGCGATTTATTTTGAAGTGGTAGTTGAAGTCAGGGAGCCCGCCTGAAGAATGGAGTGGCGATTTAGTTTTGAGTTATAGTTGAAGTCAGGGAGCCCGCCTGAAGAATGGAGTGGCGATTTAGTTTTGAGTTATAGTTGAAGTCAGGGAGCCCGCCTGAAGAATGGAGTGGCGATTGAGTTTTTGAGTTGTAGTTGAAGTCAGGGAGCCCACCTGAAGAATGGAGTGGCGATTTAGTTTTTGAGTTGTAGTTGAAGTCAGGGAGCCCGCCTGAAGAATGGAGTGGCGAGTTAGTTTTGAAGTTATAGTTGGAGTCAGGGAAGCCTGCCTGAAGAATGGAGTGGCGAGTTAGTTTTGAAGTTATAGTTGAAGTCAGGGAGTCCGCCTGAAGAACGGAGTGGCGATTGAGTTTTTGAGTTGTAGTTGAAGTCAGGGAGCCCGCCTGAAGAATGAAGTGGTGAATTAGTTTTGAAGTTATAGTTAAAGATAATTTAATAGGAAGTGAAAAACAACAATTAGAGGTTTTAGATGAAAGCAACAAGAAGAAGGAAGCAACAATTGGAAGATTTCAAGTAAGGCATCAATTTAGACCTAGTATGAGGAATTATCTCCTAGCGTCAAAATCTTAGTCTGATGAATCTTTCTCCTAAGACATCAAAATCTTAGTCGATGAATCTTTCTCCTAAGATATCAAAATCTCAGTCCGATGAATCTTTCTCCTGAGATCACAACAATTTAGACCTAGTCTGAGGAATTATCTCCTAGCGTCAAAATCTTAGTCTGATGAATCTTTCTCCTAAGATATCAAAATCTCAGTCTGATGAATCTTTCTCCTGAGATCACAACAATTTAGACCTAGTATGAGGAATTATCTCCTAGCGTCAAAGTCTTAGTCTGATGAATCTATCTCCTAAGACATCAAAATCTCATCTGAGGAATTATCTCCTAGCGTCAAAATCTTATTCTGATGAATCTTTCTCCTAAGATATCAAAATCTTAGTCAGATGAATTTTTTTTTTCTCCCGAGATGGTAATCATTCGATCTATACATTTCAAGTTTTGGTAATTAGGTACTTGAAGAATGGAGTGGCAATTTATTTTCGAAGTTTGTTGTTGAAGTCAGGTGCCCGCCTGAAGAATGGAATGGCAATTTATGATTAGAGTTTGTCATTAAAGTCAGAAGCCCGCCAGAAAAGCAGAACGACGTCTCAGTTTCCAAGATTTGATAAGGATAGTGAACAATCGAAAAGTGACAGAGTGTAACGGAAATCCCCAGCATGAATCATAAGGAAGGCGACAAGGATCAGAAAAGATAGATTCAGACTTCGAAGGAGAATAGTTCGAAGATCACAAGTAAGGGAATTCACTTCGGAGTGCAACGCAAGTTAGCAACAAAAGAAGCTTGCGACCAGAATGCGAGTCAACAGTCCGAGATGATCAACAAAAGTTAGTCATAATGAAAAAAAAGGCAAGGAGTTAATCCAAGTGCAGAAGTTGATGAAAGATGTGGTGTGCTCAAGACATGGTCGAGGTCACAAGCACTGCATACCTGGTCTTGATCCGAAAAGCAGCACCTGCAACTAGCAAGTATCAAGGTTCAAATTTAGAGTCCGCATGAAGCACCAACCAAATACTCAAGATCAAGCTTCAGAAGACTTATAGATAGGAATCTTGTAACTAGTAGTTGATAGGCTTAGTTAGTCTTTCTCATGTTTTAATTTTTGATGTAATAGCAGGACCACGGACCGGAACTTCGATGGAACGGAGCCTCGATGGAACAGCGCATCGACTGGATCTCCACCTCAGTTACTCCATATTCTTACTCACTTCTGAACTACACGTGGCCTGATTCCTTTATAGCCAAGGATATGTAGGCAGCTCAGATACAAGGGCTCGGTCACATTCCTTTCCTCTTAGTTTAGTCCCTCCGAATAAGGGTCGGGTCAAAAACACTTGTCTAGTCGTTCTTTGTCTGAAAACTCTTTGTGTTTTCAGTCAAAGAGGGGCAGCTGTAAACGCGTGATTTTTGACCCTCCCCGAGATTTTTTATATTTTTAGCGTAAAATATTTAGTTTAGTTTTAATATAGCTATTTTAGCTAATTTTGACTCTTTTACTTTATTTTTACCTTAAAATAAAAAAATAAAAAAAATATAGTTTTATTAATGTTTCGTAGTCATTTTAAACTTGAAAAATACAAAAATAGTACTTTATATTTTTAGCTTTATTAGAAAACGAAAATTACAAAACAAAAATAATATAATTAATATTTTGTGGTTACTTCAATCTTGAAAAAATAAAAATAGTTTTGTTTAGTTGTCGGTCTTACTTTTATAGTTATTTTAATTACGTAGGATTAATTAATAACACCGTGTTCTCATTCTCGGTTCCGGGCAAAGGATAATATTCGAGTTCAAACTACCCGGTTTTATAATTTTTGGACATAGTCCATAATAATCCGAGTCCACCACACGGGAAACACGGACAATAAGAACCCATGCAATACATATGACACACACTATAGGAATAATACATAATGGGGGATGGGAGAAAAAATTAAAACAAAAAAATGAAATGAGAATACAATACATTACAAACACTACAAGACAATGAAAAGAATTAAAAACAAAAAAAAGAGAAAGGTTGAAAAGAGGGGCTCACGTGAAGGTCCTTGCTTGATTTGAAAATGAGACATATACAATACATAAAAGGAGGAGACATGATAGAGTGGGGGAGAGATCTTTTGTTGTTGAATTTAAAAAGGGGAATGAGGGTCTCACGTGAGCAAAGTGGGGTGAGGGATTATTTGAAAAAGAAAGGAAAAAAAACAGAAAAAAAAAACGATAAAAAGAGGAGGACTGTTGAGGGGTCTTCAGGAGGGTTTTCAAAACAAAAACAAATAGCACACTGAGAGAGAGAGGGGAGCACGGTTCATGCTTCTTCTTCATTTTTCAAAAAATGAAAGAAAATTAAAAAAAAAAAGACATTGTTTTGTTAGCTTCTTCCTAAGAGAGAAGACATATTATTCACTCATCCTCTCCAACAAAGAAAACAGAAAAAAAACGCTACTACCATCCGTCATCGACACTCACCAAACGACCCCTTCAGCTCGTTATTCTGCTTCCTTTGTCATCGACAAAACCCATAGTCAGCTCCCTAGTGTCAATCACGACCAGTAGCAACACCGCTGCTGCCTCGTCTCCTCTACGAGAGCAGTCATATGTTAGTGACAGCAACGTCCAAACCAGTCCGTTTCTGCTTTGTCCCCATACACACGACGATAACAGCAACGTCGACCACCCCTTTTTGCTTCGTCTTGTTCGTCGTCCGACGAGGTGGGAGGTTGTTATCCGAGGAGTCTGTTTCGGTTGCCGACTTGAGGTTGCCGTATGTTGATTCCGATCTATGGTTGTGGCTGTCCATTTCTTTTTCGTTGAGCTTGAGTCGTTGAAACTCGACTGTGCCATAAACAGTGAGTATTCTTATTGGGTCAGTTTTCTCCTTTTACCTTTGATTTCTTGCCTTGTTAATTTTAAGTTGCAGTAATATATTTGTTATCCTTTTAATGTAAAGTTGTTTCTTGTATTTGTTATCATGTTTGCGAATTCTATTTGGTTATATTTTGAAATCGATTTCTAATCAAATTTTATAGCCTTTTTGTGTTAGCGTTACCTTGTGTTTATGAAATTTTGGATCTGGTCAGTTTTTACTCATAACATGTAATTATATGTTGTTTAAAATATTGAAAGATGACATTGAATATTGTAACTGAGTTGTTATGGTTTTCGTTACTTAATTGCTACTAGCCTACTAATAAAGAACTCAATAATTTGGCATATATCTCGGACGACATTATAATATTGACTCAAAGGTCCACACTTTTGACTCTCGATTTTAACTCTTCTGTTTCTTTAACAATCATAAATTGGCAAACTTGATTATTAATATTTTAATATTTGAATTTATATTCTACTGAAGATTGTTTCTCTACGCTACTACTCTATCTACTCATGTGATTGTATTATTTTTAATTTTGTTAGGAATTGTGTTTATGCTTGATTATAAGAATAATAGTGATGCTCGTGAAAGTTTGTTGCAATTACCAATATTAGTTGTTTGTTGACCAATCACGTGAATAGGCAGTTAGTTATTACATTTTTAGAAGTTGGATAATTTATCATTTATAATTGATTTGGGATTATTGTAGATGGAACAATTTCAATAAAGTAGTTTAGGAAAATAATTCATAAATGTATATATAAAAATACTTAGACTTCGAGATGTGCTGTTTTAGCGAATTTCACGGCCTTCACAAAATAATAACGCGTTAGTAGCTTTAAGAGCGTATTTAATAATCTTATCTCCCTAAACTCGGGTGCGCATTTATGTGACTCAAATCCAAATCTCAACGGAGTCGAAATGTGTTGACAACCACGGGTGCACTGGTGCGACGTGGTTCGAGATACATTTTCACAATGTTGCAATTCTTTGTTAAAGTAATAATAATAATTCCTATAATAATAATAATAATAATCAAAAGCGGTTAAAAGTTAAAATTTGCACATAGGTTAAAGCACATTATAAAATCAGATAAAGAGGCCAAATACGATGATTGAGCGATCGTGCTAGAACCACGGAACTCGGGAATGCCTAACACCTTCTCCCGAGTTAACAGAATTCCTTATCCGGATTTCTGGTTCGCGGACCGTAATATAGAGTCAAACCTTTCCTCGATTCAGGATTCAACCGGTGACTTGGAACACCATTATTTTTCCAAGTGGCGACTCTGAACTAAATAAATAAATCCCGTTTCGATTGTCCTTTAATTGGAAAAACTTCACTTAGCGCCCTCGCGGGTGCGCGGAAAAAGGAGGTGTGACAATGGTGAGGTACACGGCGGCTTTGGCCTCGAGGTTAGGAACGGAGGAGGCACTACGCTGTTAGATTTTGCTAGGTCTTCCGAGCTTCTGATTGCTAACTCGACATTTCAGAAGAGGGAGGAACATTTGGTCTCCTTCAAAAGTTCGGGGGCGAGGACTCAGATCGATTACCTCCTTCTCAGAAGGAGCGATAGAGGTCTGTGCAGGGACTGCAAGGTTATCCCAGGAGAATCCCTTTGTACCCTTCATAGACTCCTAGTGATGGATGTCGGACTCTAGTGAAGAAGAAGCAGAGGGGTTCTCGGGGTCGACCGCGAATTAGATAGGGTGCTATGACTAAAGAGAAAGCCCACAAGCTGGAGAGGAGGTTAGTTGATGGTGGAGCTTGGAGAAGTTCCGGGGCAGCAGCCGCAATGTGGTCAGAGACGGCGAATCTGGTTAGGGAGGCAGCGCGAGATGTGCTTGGGGTAGCCAAAGGCTATCTAGGCAGACATCAGGGCGACTGGTGGTGGGACGACGTAGTACGAGGAAAAATAGGGGTGAAGAAAGCAGCTTTTGCGAAGTTGGCAGGGAGCACAAGCGAGGAAGAAAGGCGGGTGAACAAAGAGAGCTATAAGGTGGCAAGAAAGGAAGCAAAACGGGCGGTCACGGAAGCTAAAAACGCGGCTTTTGGTCGCATGTATGAGAAATTGGGGGAGAAAGGCGGGGACAAGAAGTTATTCCGGTTAGCCAAAGTAAGGGAAAGGAAGGTGAGGGACCTAGATTAAGTTAGGTGCATCAAGGATGAGGATGGTAGAGTCCTGATGGGGGAGTCTCAAGTCAAACAGAGATGGCAGGCGTACTTTCGAGACGTTCTCAACGAGGAGGGGGACCAGATTATAGAACTAGGGGAGCTGGGGCACTCAGAGTGTCGTAGAGACCTAGGGTACCGCATGCGCATTAGGGTGGAAGAGGTCATGGGGGCTTTGCGTAGGATGAGTAAAGGTCGAGCGACCTGGCCAGATGAAATCCCGGTGGAGTTCTGGAAATGTATGGGTAAGTCAGGAGTGGAGTGGCTCACCAGGTTATTCAATGCGATATTCAGGACCAAAAGGATGCCGGAGGAATAGAGGTGGAGTACAGTGGTGCCCTTGTATAAGAACAAAGGGGATATCCAGTGTTGCAGCAACTATAGGGGCATCAAATTAATAAGCCACACCATGAAGGTTTGGGAGCGGGTGATCGAGTCCAGGGTGAGGGAGTCGGCATCTATTTCCGTGAATCAGTTCGGTTTCATGCCGGGCCGGTCAACTACAGAAGCTATCCACCTTGTCAGGAGATTGGTGGAACAATTCAAGGATATGAAGAAGGACTTGCACATGGTGTTCATCGACTTGGAAAAGGCGTATGACAAGGTCCCTAGGGAGGTGCTATGGAGGTGTCTAGAGGCTAAGAGCGTGCCAGAAGCCTACATCAGAATAATCAAGGACATGTACGATGGAGCTACGTCCAGGGTCAGGACAGTGGGTGGCGACTCAGACCATTTCCTGGTGGTTATGGGGCTCCATCGAGGATCTGCGCTTAGCCCCCTCTTGCTTGCCTTGGTGATGGATGCTTTGACGCGGCATATTCAAGGGGATGTACCTTGGTGTATGCTATTTGCTGATGACATAGTCCCGGTAGACGAGACGAGTGTCGGTGTTAACGAGAGGCTAGAAGAATGGAGACAGGCTCTCGAATCTAAGGGCTTCAAACTAAGCAGGTCTAAGACAGAATATCTGGAGTGCAAGTTTAGTGCTGATCCGAGCGAAGTGGGAGGGAGCGTGATGATTGGATCTCAGGCCATAGCCAAGAGGGATAGTTTCAGATACCTTGGATCGGTGATTCAGGGGGGCGGGGAGATAGACGGGGATGTCACTTACCGTATAGCGGCGGGGTGGTCGAAGTGGAGGCTTGCATCAGGGGTCCTGTGTGATAAGAAAGTGGCACAGAAACTCAAGGGGAAGTTTTATAGAGCTGTGGTTAGACCTGCCATGCTGTATGGGACGGAGTGTTGGCCGGTGAAGAAATCTCATGTTCAGAGGATGAAGGTTGCGGAGATGAGGATGCTCAGGTGGATGTGCGGGCTCACCGGGTTAGATAAGATTAGGAACGAAGATATTCGGGAGAAGGTGGGGGTGGCCCTAGTGGACGAGAAGATGCGAGAGGCGAGGCTTCGGTGGTTCGGGCATGTGCGGAGGAGAAGCCCAGATGCCCCGGTGAGGAGCTGTGAGCGGCTAGCGGTGGTCGGTGTGAGGCGAGGCGGAGGGAGGCCTAAGAGATACTGGGGAGAGGTAATTAGACATGACATGGCCAGGATGCGTATTTCTGAGGACATGACCCTTGATAGGAAAGTCTGGAGGTCTAGTATCAGGGTTGTAGGGTAGGGGCTCCTAGATTTAGGTTACTAGATTTTTCGAACTCCTTTCCCGGGGTGGGCGAGGTGCGGTAGGGACACCCATAGAGAATTAGTTTGCGTTCTCTTTTGGTAGTCATTTCTGGTAGTTATTGTTTTAATACTATTACATGCAGGTATATTTACGGTACGTATGTCTCGTATGTTTAGTTAATTATTTATGCGATGTATGCTAGTGTAACTAATGCTATTTTTGTTTTTGCTTTTGTTTGCCTTTCTCTCCCCTGCGCCGAGGGTCGATTGGAAACAGCCTCTCTGCCCTCTTGGGTAGAGGTAAGGCATGTCTACATATTACCCTCCCCAGATCCCACTTTATAGGAATATACTGGGTTGTTGTTGTTGTTGTTGTTGAATGACTTTTTATGATACCATTAATCGTAAAAGTATGAAAGTTAAAATTTGAAGATCGAAATTATATACTTTACATGAGTTTTCTACACGCAATAGAAAGAAATGTAACAATTAAAATTGTATTATATATGGCCAGAGCAGAGGAGGCTGTTTTATCTCATCGTGCTTTACATATGGTATACTTTAATACCACATACTACTTTATTTATTCTCTCTTCCTATCTAGTAATTCAAATAGCGCAACATATTTTATGAAGCTAATTAAAAATAAAAATATGCTTACAATAACAATTTTGATGCAACGAATACATGAATAGTTTAGTACATTTTGATAAATGAAATGGACATTCGCCTCTCTAGAATGGTAATCTTTGTCAACTTCATCCACCTCATATTTTTAGTCAATTTTTTCAAAAATCAAAACTTAAACAAATTATAAATATGAGTTGACAAGTGTTTGAATTGAGCCCAAAATGGAAATTAGGTAACGGTCACAAGCTCGTATTGAGAAAATATTTGAAATGTCAAAATAAACTTTATATATTTTTTTTTTATAATTAAGCTTAAGTCTTATGATTATTAATATAAATAATATTTATACAATTACAATTGAACTATTTGACAAACAAGTTCTTTTGTTTTTCTCTTGTCAAGCTTACGAGTAAGAGCCCGTTTGGATGGGCTTTTTGCAAGTGATTTTTTAAGTCAAAAGTCATAAGTTAAGAATTTTAGCTTTTAGTTTATAGCATGTTTGGCCAACTTTTTTTTTTTACAAAAGTGTTTTTCTTTGGCCAAAAGTACTTTTGGCCAAAAATTGAAGTGTTTGGCCAAGCTTTTGGATGGAAAAAAAGTATTTTTGAGTAGAAGCACAAGCATTTTTGGATAAGTTTTAAAACAATGGATAATACATGACTGAGTTCAAATATATAATTAAATCAGTGAGGAATTTTCAACAACAATCCCCGAATGGTTCAAATAATCGGCACGAAGCTCAAGTATAGCAATCAGCCCAAAACATGATGATGACAAGTAATTTCAATCAAATACACAGTAAATTAATCAATCGGGATGGACCGAGTCACAATTTCCAATGGTGCTCTATGCCACGCTCACTATCCGGCGTACAAGTCACCTTAATATAACACTATAATGTGCAAGTATGGGGTTTCAAACCCTCGGAATATAGTTTAAAATCATTACCTCACCTCGAACCGGCAAAATCTCTAGCTCGCGACGTCTTTGCTCCTCAAATCGGCCTCCACGCGCATCGAATCTAACCAAAATCAGAGCGAATACATCACAATATGCTAAGGGAATAAAGCTCAAGTGAAAACAATCAATAATAGGCACAAGTCCCAAAATTACCAAAACCCAAGCCTCGGGCGCCACTTTTCAAATCTCGAAAATGTTTACTTCACCGGGTTCCTTATCTCGCCGTGGGTCCATACATACTAAAAATTCTCAAATCCGACCTCAAATGGCCCTTTAAGTTCCAATTTAAAAATCTCAAACTCAAGCCCTCGTTCTTTCACTTTTAGCTTAATATCCATGAATTTCTAGCTGGATTTCACAATAACAATGAGTTTTAAGTTCAAAAATCTTACCTCCAATCGATTCTCCTTGAATCCCTCTTAAAATTCCTTCAAAAAGCTCTCAAAAAGACCAACAATAGAGTGAATGAGCCCTAAAATTGCGGATGAAATGTTTTAAAACATTCTGCCCAGGTCACTGTAGCTAACTCTATGCGATCGCAATCAAGCCCATGCGATCGCATAGAACAAATTTTTTGCCCCCAATTTTAACCATATGCGATCGCATAGGCCTCCATGTGATTGCATAGCACAATGCCTTTACACTGTGCGATCGCAAGCCTCCCACCACGATCATATAGAACAAACAAACAGCCCCTCAAATTTCTTTCTATGCGATCGCATGACACCCTGTGCGATCGCATAGAACAAAAATACTCTGCAATTTTTCTGCTGCATTTTAACACTCCAAACTTCCCACTAACCATCCGAAATCATCCCGAGGCCCCCAGGACCTCGACCAAAAGCACCTATATGTCTTAAAACATTATCCAAACTTGCTCCAATCGCCAAAACACCTCAACGAACACCAAAATCATCAAGTTACATTGAATTCAAGCCTAAGTTCTTTCGAAACTTCTAAACATGCATTCGATCAAAAACTCAATCAAACCACGCCCGAATGACCTGAAATTTTGCACACATATCTCAAATCACCTAATGAAGCTACAGCAACTCTCGGAATTCTATATTGACTCCCGGATCAAAATTTTACCTATCAATCAGGAATCGCCAAAATACTAACTTCGCCAATCCAAGCCTAATTCTACATCGGACCTTCAAAATCAATTCCAATCACACTCCTAAGTCAACAATTATTTCTCGAAGCTAATTGAATCACCGAAAATTGCATCTGAGTCTTCTAACTCATAAGTCAATGTTCAGTTGGCTATTTCAAACCAAACCTTCCTTAAAGAGATTAAGTGTCTCATTTTCTACCAAAAACAATACAAATCAACTCTAACACATCAAATACTGATAATAAAATATGAAGAATTATAAAATGGGGGAAACGGGACGGTAACACATGAGACGGCGGGTTGGATCGTCATAATATTAGTTCATGTAGTCCTTATTAAAGGATGTTGGATATGTACTGTATATGCCTAAAATGGGCTTTGATTATTGATTATGCTTAGCTGGATTATTTCGCATTTCAACATGGTTAAAGTGATTTTATATGTAAGTATGAGGTGATTCATGAATAACTTTAAGGTTTAATTTGTATTGTTAGTATTAACACCATGTTAAAATTAGATTTATGATATGATTGCTTAGTCTCTGATTTTTCTTTGAAATTTTTAATACTTTGTGTCAAATGTGATTTAGAGGAAGTCGAGTCTCAATTAGGCATGACATTGGCCCAGACGAGACAACTCAGTTGAGTTCCGACCTACAACATTTTTACCGTTACCTAATTTCCATTTTGGGCTCAATTCAAAGCCACAATCAACTTCAACGTTTTATTTCACTAAGTTTACTTCTCATATAATAACAACAAGTTTTAACATTGAGAGCCTGTCTTTGAAAAGTGATTGGGCATGGCGATGGCCCAAATAAGGTTGCCAAACCAAAAAACAGACCCCCCCCCCCATTGTTTCCATTCTCATTTGTTTTCATACGTGGGCTCAATTTGGAGCCCAGTTTGCCCCATCCTTATTTCTCCTTGCAAATTTTCTTTAGATAAGGTGGTGGGATTGTTGCTGGCCCAATTCTCTAAAAAAATAATTAAAGGCGTAACATATATACCCCAAGCATGTATATAATTAGTTTAATATCTAAGATCTTAACCAACAGATTGTAGGAAGTTACGAAAGATATTGTTGATGAAAGCCAATCAGCCTTTGTTCCAGGGAGATTGATCAATGACAACATACTGATGAGCCATGAACTTGTCAAAGGGTACAGTAGAAAAGGCATATCTCCAAGGTGCATGCTAAAGGTAAACATGAGGAAAGCATATGACTCAATTGCATGGGATTATATGGAGCAGGTTCTAAGTAGCATTCAACTACCAGCAAAATTTGTAGATTGGATTATGTCATGTATGAGAAGTGTGTCATATTCCATAGTCATTAATAGGCAACACTTGGTTCCTTTTAAAGCAAAGAAGTGTTTGAGACAAGGTGATTCACTCTCCCCCTATCTGTTTGTCCTTGCTATGGAGTATCTCATAAGGTTACTGAAGACTCTAAGACGAATACCAGATTTTAACATCCATCCAAAATGTGCTAAGCTGAATAGTTCAACTTAGCTTTGCTAATGACCTCTTGTTATTCTGTAGAAGGGATTATGTGTCTGTAAAGATATTATATAAATGCTTCCTTGAGTTTTACGAAGCCTCAGGATTAACTGCCAATACAAAGAAAAGTTCTATATACTTTGGAGGAGTAAGAGAGGATATTGAACAGGAGATACTAAACATGCTGGGCTTTATAAAAGGTTCACTACCAGTGAAATATTTGGGAGTACCTTTAAGTACCAAAAGAATGACAATAATGCAGTATCAACCACTACTTGAAAAGATAATAGGGAGAATAAAAGCATAGACTGCAAAGTTTTTAACATATGCAAAGAAGAGTACAACTCATCAAGAGTGTACTATTCTCAATTCAAGTCTACTGATCCCAAATCCTTCTTCTACCTAAAAAGATTATACAGAAGATTGAGAGCATATGCAGAAAGTTTCTATTGACAGGGAAGATGGAGGATTCGAAGAAGGCTCTAATAGCATGGGACAAGCTATGTTTTTCAAAAGTTGCTGGTGGACTTAACTTGATGGACATAGGCTTATGGAATAAGGTAGCAGTGTGCAAGCTATTATGGAACTTGTGCAAGAAGAAGGATAAACTATGGGTGCAATGAGTTCATGTCTATTATAAAAAGTACAATCATGGTTGGGGAATAGTGCCACAGCAGGCTTCATGGGTGATTCAGAAGATTTTCAGAGCAAGAAAATATTTCAAAGAAGAAGACTATACAGAAGGGGATGCAATCAGAATGCAGCAGTTCAAAGGCAAAGAAATGTACCTGAAGAAAAGAGACCAATATACCAAAGTGACATGGAGGAGGATCATTTGGAATAATGCAGGCTTACCAAAATGGATCTTTGTGGGATACCTGGCAGCTCACAAACGACTCAAAGCGAGGGATAGACTAAAAGCTAGGGGATGTGTCGTTGATGAGACTTGTACATTATGCAAAGTAGCAACAGAGGACATAGAGCACATATTCTTCACATGCTCATTCTCAATGAAGATTTGAGATGCAATGGTCAGATGGATGCAGGTTTGCAGGCCAGTGATGGAATGAGGTGCTGAACTAGCATGGGCAAAGCAACATTGTGGTGGAGAAGTACAAAAGCAAAGATATATAGAATGATACTGGTAGGATGCATATACTATATTTGGCAAGAGAGAAATTCAAGAATTTTCAAAGGAGATGAAAGTACTGCTAAAATAATCACAAGAAGATTAGTGCAAGACATTCATGGTAAGGGTTTAGTGAAGAAAGGATTGGAAAAATATTTACAAGAATTGAATTCGTATCTCATTGTGTAGAAAATGTATAGAAGTAGAGAAAAGGCAGTAGCTTAGTCTGGGACTACTGTCCAGAACAAGCTGCAAAACAAAGATTTGTAATATTCTACTTGGTAATAAAAAATTTAATTACTACAAAAAAATGTATATAATTAGCATTATTTTGAATAATTTTGAGGCGTGCCATTCACAAATGAATCCAATAATCTATGGCCCTCACGTTAATACCAAAACTAGTGTGAAAAATACTTTGAACATGCGTAGAAAATACTTTGAACATTCGTAATTTGCTTTAGGCACGTTTATAATAAACCATCGTGACTATGGTTACGATATTCGTAGCATAGTCGTGGTACATAATCCTCAATTTAGGTGTACATTTCATGTAACCTGTGTCACACCTCCTTTTTACGCACCCGCGAGGCGCGAGGAGTTTTTCCAATTAAAGGACAATCGAGACGGGATTAATTTATTTAATTCAGAGTCGCCACTTGGGAAAATAATGGTGTCCCAAGTCACCGGTTTAATCCCGAACCGAGGAAATTTATGGCTCTGTAATACAGTCTGCGAAACTAGAAATCTGGATAAGGAATTCTGTTAACCCGGGAGAAGGTGTTAGGCACTCCCGGATTCCGTGGTTTCAGCACGGTCGCTCAATTGCAATTTTTGTTTCTATCGGATTCTTTTATATATTTTAACTATGTGCTTTCAATGCTCCGCTCTTATTTTTAGAAGAATTGCGACGTTACGAAAACACATTTCGAGCCGCACCGTAACCAGTACGCCTGCGACTCTAATGTATTTCAGTTTCGCCGAGAGTAAGATTTGGGTCGCATAAATGCACACCCGTATTCAGGAAAGTAATTTTTATTTCAAGTCGCGCCTAAAGAGTCTATCGTCTATTTACTTTGGGAAAGGCCGTGAAATTTGCTAAACGGTCCTTCCAAATCTAAATGTTTTATAACAATTAATTGAGGGCCTCGTGCATTTTTTATTCTTAAACGAGGCACATCTCATTTATTTTAGAGGTCAAGCCTAAGATCACTGAACTAGTATCGGATTTACAAAATTATTGTAACTTCATAGTATCGAAATTAATCAAGGCAATAATACTAAACTCTTATTCGAGTATTACTGTTTTGACTTATTCAGATTAACTATATCTATTTTTAAACAATTTTCATATTAACTATTGTTATAAACTGATTTATACTATATTTATGAATCGAAATGCAGACTCATCAAATGCAGAGTTGAATTACTACTTTATTCCATCGGAGATATCAAACTAAACTATAGAGAATATATTTGAATTGAAGTACAAGCTCGTTCACACTGAAGCAGTCATTTTTATACTCATTATTGGAAACTTATTACAATTGTTCTTTCATAGCATGAATTAATTTGAAGCACACAATATTAACTAATCAAAACTTGGATTTGAAGGATTCATGCTTTTATTATTAAAACTGGCTAATACAAACAAAGGATAACAACAAATTTTTAAAATTTCATTTTTGTTTATCTGATTGGCAATAACTGAAGATCTAAATCTCAATCAAAACGAGACTTTAACATTTGTTTTCAATTTTTCCTAATCCATAATCTATGTGATTGTATTTCTATTAATCCACTTCACATGCGACTTTTTATGTAGTAATAAGACTAAGCTACTAAAGAAACTAACAATCCGAGTTTACAGTCCATACAGTCCAAATATACATACGATTCACCTAATTATACATGAATCAAACTAATTCTACTTCTCATAAACAGAATCAAATAAGAAACTCATAAAAGCAGTCGAACATTTTTATATCATCAACTTTGCGACTACATCTTCGAATTTCAGAGGTGTACCTGGAGATGATAATACAAGAAGGTGAGAGAAGGGTCAGCTATGCAGTAGGGCAGCAACAGCAAGGTAACAATCAGCCAATAGCAGGACAAACAGAAGCCAAAACCAACAGCAACAAGTCAACACCCAAGCATAAACTCAAGCAGTAGCCGAAGCACTAAGAGTCCCAGCAGAATCGACCACAAATAATAGACCAACAAAAGCCACACGACAACCCAAGCCAACAACAAACTCTATCACAGCAGTAAAACCCACACCAGTGAAGCAAACCAACAGCAGTGGCATGAGAATTAAGAACCAAACAGCAAAGACAACCACAACCAGTGGCAAAACACAATCAGAGGCAGTAGCAAAGAGCTAAGAACCACAGCAGAGACAACCACAAACGAAAACAGTAACAAAACCCAATGGAACAGTCTCTTGGTCTATCACTTCCTAGCTTTCTCTATCTATATCTTGTATATGTGTATTGCCAGCCCTTACTGTATGTATCCCAGTGTTCTTTTCTCTCCAGTTACTCTAGTTCTCTCCAATTCTCACTGTGTGTGCCTCTTTTGTTACTCTCAGTGTGTATGTATATATGAATCTCCAGGTATATTCCCCTTTGCTCTCCAGTGTCTCCTATACTTATAGTTAAAAATGAACTCCCCCCCCAAAGCCAAAAGAACCAGGAATTCTAAAATACACTAATCAACAGACCCATCCTGCCCACACTCTGCCTGCCAGCCCAGTATATTCTCTATTTTAGCCACTAAAACTTGTCTAGGTATGGGTTATGTTATTTTAAATCAAAGACTGCAGGGACTAGTGGTGCCCTGCTGTGGCAGTAAATCCCACTGGTCTGCAGCATTATTTTTTAAACATACTAACACATAACTTCCTATTCAGCTAATTCCAAACCCCATTTCTGTTTCAAATAACTTCCTAATTTAACAACAGAATCAACAATTACTAAGTATAACATTTCAATTCAAACAAGGAAACAAACAATCCCCAAGGTTTCACACCACAAACAAAATTAGACTTAAGTTCAACACCATACTCGAAAAATGGAAATCTGTCAGTTTTAACTAGCTTTGTTCTAAGCAAAGAGACTTATATAACTAATCGACGATGCTCGACCAATTGTAATATACACAATTAATAACAGTCAATCAAGTAGAAGCAATGACTCGACAAATTCGGACAGATTCAGAAAACAGGGGATTCAATCATTCGACGATTGTTAACTCGAGTCGAATGTTTATTCTAATAGCGAATACACTCCCGGAGATCACAACAACAACAAATACGGGCCAAATAAAAAGCCTTGGAGGATGGGAACAGAACCATTAAGAAAAGTTCGACAAATCAACGGAATTTAATTTAAACAAACAAACGAATACTAATATAAGCGAATAGAATAAGGAAAAGGGAAAGTTTTACCTTAGGGACTCAAAGAGGAGATAAACTCGGATTTGCTCTTGGATTCACTCGGGCTTGGACCTTTTGCTATTGAGGCCAATGGACCTTAATTGAGGTGTTTTCAATAGTGAAAACATCCCAATTAAGGTCTATTAGACCTCAATTAGGCATAAATCCAAATAAGGGTTCATGGCCGAGATTTTTGGGGTTTGGGTAGTTCGGGTTAGATTCGAACTAGACTAACGTTAGTGGGAGTGTGGGGGAGGTGAGGGGAGTTTATGGTGCGATTTTGAAGTGATTTGGGATGGATTTTCAAACTCCGATGAACTTCGAACGGATATTCGAAGTGTTCGAGTAATATTCGAAGCTAGCTGACGCCGGATTCATGTAGAGGAGGTGTGGGAGATTGTTTGGTGTTAATTTGGGGTGGTTTGGGGTGCTGCCGCCGGCGGAGACGATTTCCGGCCGGCGGTTTGTGGTGGTGTGAGGCGGCGGTTGTATTTGTTCTCTGAAGAGAGACGAAAATGAATGGGAATTTAGGGTTTGGGAGGGGTTTGGGTAATTAAAAAGGGTGTTTAATCTTAACCGTTGGATCATGAGAATCCAACGGTTCAGATTAGAGACACGGTGGGGCGGTTCAGGCGATGGGTCGGGGCTGGGGTGTGTTTGGGTTGGGTCTCAAGACTTGGGCTTAGGGATTAATTAAATTAGCCCACTCCGAATTTCTCCTTGCCTTATTTACATATTTTTCTTTTCTTCACTAAAAATAAAATACAATCTTAAATTAATACTTGACCAAATTATCCTAAAATACTAGTTAACTCTAAATAGTGGTTATCACAAATATTTACAAAAACAAATCACACAATTGGACATTTAAAGGCTAACATGCAAAAATACATATTTTTGTGGTCATTTTTTTTCCATTTTCATAACATGAGTTATTTAATTAATCATGACTGTAAAAGTTAAATCTTAAATGCATATGCAACGTATTTTTGTATTTTTGTTAATTTAAACAAATAAACACGCACACACGGACATAAATAATAAAAGAAAAAAATAACACAAAAATCACCAAAATCATGCACAATACAAAACTATTTTATTTTGAATTTTCTGGGAGTGATTCTCATTTAAGGCAAAAATCACGTGCTCACAGCTGCCCCTCTTTGCGCGTAAACACGCAGAGTTTTCGTGCAAAGATAAATGAGCAGACATAAGCGATTTTTGCCCATTCGAACACTCCGTATGAAGCATTTTGGAAAAGTTTTGACCGAACCTTGCTTCAAAGGTCTCCTACATATCCCTGGCTAAAAGGGAATCAGGTCAATGTAGTTCGGGACGTTCTGGTAGCTGGGACTACCACGACTGTTGTGATCTCGTTGTTACTGCTGTTACTGCTGTTGCTGCTGTTACTGATGCTACCACCGCTTAGCTGATCTCCTTGTTACACCGTACTAAACAACAAAACAAAAAGCTAGACTAAGTTACAGTACTACAAGTTCTTGTCTATCATTGTAACTTGATCTTGTCGCGCTCCTTGCCATCCTGTCTGACTTGGTGTTTCTTCTGACGCTTCTTCTCTTCTTACGAACTTGGATTCATGCCGGAGATTTCTGTTACATTCTACCGCTTTCCTCTACCAAATTAAAACAGATCGCCACTCCATTCTCCAGGCGGGCTCCCTGACTTCGACTACTACTTCAAAATTAAATCGCCACTCCATTCTCCAGGCGGGCTCCCTGACTTCAACTACTACTTCAAAATTAAATCGCCACTCCATTCTCCAGGCGGGCTCCCTGACTTCAACTACTACTTCAAAATTAAATCGCCACTCCATTCTCCAGGCGGGCTCCCTGACTTCAACTACTACTTCAAAATTAAATCGCCACTCCATTCTCCAGGCGGGCTCCCTGACTTCAACTACTACTTCGAAATAAAATCGCCACTCCGTTCTCCAGGCGGGCTCCCTGACTTCAACTACAACTTCAAAATTAAATTGCCACTCCGTTCTCCAGGCGGGCTCCCTGACTTCAACTACTACTTCACTGATTTCATCCTATCTTGATTACCTTCCTTTGCCTTTTGTACCATTTCCTTCTTCCTGCATTGCCTCTCGGGCCACCTTCTCTTCTGAATTACCTTGCTTCGGAACTGCTTTCCTCTTGGGTCGTGTTGCTTTCCCTCCTAACTGCTGGGGATATCTTTAGAACTGTTTACTTGCCTGCTGAGAATAATGATGCTGGGAAAATTTTCCTTCATTCCCTCCTTTCCTTTGACTCATGCGCTTGAATTTGCGTTGGGAACTCTTGTTGTAACTCTCTGCTTTATGGTGGGTTACTGGTTTCAAGACCTGCAATGTAAAGACTGAAGACTTGCCTTTTGTTATACAGGTAGGCGCCTGCTTTTAGTAGCAACTTTTGAATTAAAAATACATTCAAAATTAAATCGCCACTCCGTTCTCCAGGCGGGCTCCCTGACTTCGACTACAACTTCAAAATTAAATCGCCACTCCGTTCTCCAGGCGGGCTCCCTGACTTCAACTACTACTCACTGATTTCATCCTATCTTGATTACCTTCCTTTGCCTCTTGTACCCTATCCTTGTTCCTGCATTACCTCTCGGACCACCTTCTCTTCTGAATTATCCTGTCTTGGAATTGCTTTCCCCCGGTCGTATTACTGACTTCAATTACTGCTTCAAAATAAAATTGCCACTCCATTCTCCAGGCGGGCTCCCTGACTTCAACTACTACTTCACTGATTTCCTATCTTGATTACCTTCCCTTGCCTCTTGTACCCTATCCTTGTTCCTGCATTACCTCTCGGACCACCTTCTCTTCTGAATTATCCTGTCTTGGAATTGCTTTCCCCCGGTCGTATTACTTTTCTTCTGGCTGCTGGGGATGATGCTGCTGAGGAAGTATTTTTGTTTCCTTCACCCCTCATTCTCTTTCCTTCTTCCCATACCTTTTTCGGGACTCGCGCTTTTGCCTCCTCGAGCAAATTATGGAATGTAATACCGCTGGAGGAATCTCGAAGCCATTGTTTTATTTTCCGATAACTGCTGGAGATGATACCCGGCTCAAAAATCACCCCATCTTGTGTTGCTTTCTACACTTACCCTCTGAGTCTTGCTTTCCAGAAAATTTTCGCAACCGGAGAAAATTTTCTGCCCCAGTGTGATAAACTTCCGGACGGTATGCTTTTCTGCCGTCGGACCCTCTTTTCCTGCTTTAAATCAAAGAAAAATTGTTAGTTTCAAAACGCCGCGAGTGGTCGTGCCACTCTTGTTGAGGCCATTCTCTTTCGGCTGCTTGGCCTCTCTCGAACTTTGAGGACGACGTTGACGCTTGCTTGGGAAGATGCTTTTTCCACGAACGACCTCTCATCTTTCCTTTTATTCCACTCTTTGGTTTGGTCCGACTCTTTTTAGCCGGTGATCTGTTGCGTGAAATCATCTTTCGGACATGCCACATGTGTCCATCATACTCCGATAATTCTTGCGAACCTTCCACTCAGCCTGTCATCCCAATCTCACTATCGTACCGACTTCTGTCTCATTGCCTTGTTCCGTGCCTATTCACTTTCAATATACTGCTTTGGGAGACTTGGTAGTAAGCTTTGAAAAATCAATTTTCGAAAAATGAAGGAAAAGAAAAGGATGCTGACCGCAAATGACAAAAGAAAGGAAAACTTTTCTGAACTCAAAAATAGGAAAACTTATCTGAATGTGTGACTGATCCAATGGTTATGCCGCGCCTTTGAGATTAAACTACCCAGTCTATTCATGTCAATCACTTTCTGATACCGCGTCCTGCTAGAGGCAAACGGATGTTCAAACCTTGTCTCATGCGGACATCTTGCAACTATCTCGTCCTGCCACCTCACAGTGCCCTTCAAAGAGTTTTCACTAGTGAGATTCTCTCATTTCTCTCTATCTCCCGTCGCCTTAAGGTGCCCGTAAAGGTTTTCACCGTAAGACTCTCTCATTTTACTTCTCTCAACTTCCTTCGCCTTAAGGTGCCCGCGAGGGTTTTCACCGTTAAGACTCTCTCATTTATGCTTTCTTTCCTTGTGGCGGGGTACCACCCCTGAGATTCCCTCTAGAGCGTCATCCCCTTTTGGCTTGTGCATCTTGAATTCAATCGAGGGTCGGGACGTCACTCTTGGTTTTCATTCACATGACTTGGCACTTCTCAAATACAGATCGAGAGGTCTTTCTGGTTCTTGATATGGTTTCTGCGCGTGAGGCTGAAGAAAGGGGTTTAGCCTCAACGGTTAGCTTATTACAACTTTCGGAATCCACACTATCTTTCCCACGGATCAATGACTTCTGCCCCAGTTTTATTGCTTGGGGGATCTTTTGATTTTTATTTTATTATGACCGAGCCGTGTGGCGCCTACGTATCCTTCTTGAGGAATCAGGTCGAACGTAGTTCACTTTTTCTTGTATTACTTCTTTGTTTCTTTTCTATTCTGTTACGCATCTTCCTTGATGATTCCGAAAGAGGGTATATGAAAGAATAATTAAAGCTCAAATGGGGAAACAAAGGTTAAAGTGTTTGGGTAGTAGAAAAATTGCCTCTGTCATTTCATTCTCCGAAAAATGCCAAATACACACAAACGAAACCAAATGTTGACAAATGCACTAAAGAATTACACGTAATATCTCTTAACTGCATCAGAATTGATAGCCATATCGGTGCATCTTCCCTCGACATCGGTCAGACATAGAGCGCCGTTGGATAATACTCTAGTTACCGCAAAAGGTCCTTGCCAATTTGGAGCGAACTTGCCTTTCGCTTCGGCCTGATGGGGTAGAACTCTCTTCAGCACATGTTGTCCCACTTCAAATCTCCTGGGACGTACCTTCTTGTTATATGCTCTCGCCATTCTCTTTTGATACAATTGGCCGTGACATACTGCTGTCAATCTCTTTTCATCGATCAAGCTCAATTGCTCCAATCGGGTTTTGACCCACTCGTCGTCATCAATCTCAGCTTCAGCGACGATTCGGAGGGATGGAATCTCAACTTCTGCGGGTATTACTGCTTCAGTCCCGTATACCAACAAGTAAGGAGTTGCACCTACCGAAGTCCGGACGGTAGTGCGATAACCCAGCAGCGCAAATGGTAACTTTTCATGCCACTGCCTAGACCCTTCTACCATCTTCCTCAATATCTTCTTTATGTTCTTGTTCGCTGCCTCGACCGCACCATTTGCTTTTGGGCGATACGGTGTGGAATTTCGGTGTGTAATCTTGAACTGTTGACATACCTCTTTCATCAATCCACTGTTAAGATTTGCACCGTTATCCGTAATGATCATCTTTGGAATTCCAAACCTACAAATGATGTGGGAGTGTACGAAGTCCACCACCGCCTTCTTGGTCACTGATTTGAATGTTTTGGCCTCCACCCACTTGGTAAAATAATCAATCGTTACCGGAATGAACCTGTGACCATTGGAAGCCGCAGGCTCAATAGGTCCAATAACATCCATACCCCATGCGACAAACGGCCATGGTGCTGACATTGTATGTAATTCAGTTGGCGGAGAATGAATCAAATCTCCGTGTATCTGACACTGACGGCATCTTCGCACGAAACTTATACAATCCCGCTCCATAGTGAGCCAATAATATCCTGCTCGAAGAATCTTCTTTGCCAATACGTATCCGCTCATGTGTGGTCCGCAAACTCCCGAGTGTATATCCGTCATCACTGTTGTGGCTTGACTTGCATCTATACATCTCAACAATCCCAAATCTGGGGTCCTTTTGTATAGCACCCCTCCGCTAAGGAAAAATCCGTTCGCCAACCGCCGAATAGCTCGCTTTTGATCTCCGGTTGCTTGTTCTGGGTATACTCCTAACCTGAGGTATTCCTTGACATCATGAAACCACGGCTCACCATCCACCTCTTCCTCTATCACATTACTATAAGCATGTTGATTCCGGACATGGATATGTAACGGATCGACACGAACCTTGTCCGGGTGATGTAGCATTGATGCTAAAGTAGCCAACGCGTCGGCAACCTCGTTATGCATCCTTGGGATGTGCCTGAATTCTACCGATCGAAAGCGTTTGGTCAAATCATGCAAACACTGACGATATGGGATAAGCTTTAAATCTCTGGTTTCCCATTCTCCCTGAATCTGATGTACCAGAAGGTCCGAGTCCCCCAAGACCAAGACGTCCTGTACATCCATGTCCACCGCTAATCGCAACCCCAAGATACATGCCTCGTACTCAGCCATATTATTGGTACAGTGAAAACGCAGTTGAGCAGTAACAGGATAATGATGTCCCGTTTCAGATATGAGCACAGCCCCTACTCCGACTCCTTTTGCGTTTGCCGCTCCATCGAAGAAGAGCTTCCATCCTGGATCCTTGGTTAGTTCCAACCCCTCGATCTGCAATACTTCCTCATCTGGAAAATACGTCCTCAAAGGTTCGTATTCGTCGTCAACGGGATTCTCGGCTAAGTGATCGGCCGGGGCTTGAGCTTTCATAGCCGTCCTTGTCACGTATATGATGTCGAACTCCGTAAGTAATATTTGCCATTTTGCTAACCTCCCTGTAGGCATAGGTTTCGGGAAAATATACTTCAACGGATCCAGGACGCGAAATGAGGTAAGTGGTGTAAGAAGACAAGTAGTGTTTCGGCTTTTGGGCTACCCAAGTCAGGGCGCGACATGTCTTTTCTAGATGAGTGTACTTGACCTCGTGGATTGTAAACTTCTTGCTGAGGTAGTAAATGGCCCGTTCCTTCCTGCCGCGATAGATCGTCGCTGCCCCGATGCGCGGCGAACGAATTCTCGAGAACGCGTCGGATAGAGAATCGGGGGTCTCCCGGTTCGAGCGGAACTAGTACGGGTGGATTTGACGGATACCGCTTTGATTCGGTCAAACGCTTCCTGACATTCTGTCGTCCATTCTATCGCAGCGTCTTTCTTCAATAGGCGGAATATGGGTTCACAAGTTGCCGTAAGCTGGGCAATAAACCTACTGATGTAATTCAACCTTCCCAACAGACTCATTACCTCTGTTTTATTCTTCGGCGGGGCTAACTCCTGAATGGACTTGATTTTGGATGGGTCCAGCTCAATGCCCCGTCGGCTGACGATGAATCCTAGCAACTTTCCTGACGGAACTCCGAATGCGCATTTGGCCGGATTAAGCTTGATGTCGTACCTTCGAAGTCTTTGAAAGAACTTCCTGAGGTCAGCGACATGGTCCTCTTGACGTCTGGATTTCACGATCACATCATCCACGTACACTTCAATTTCCTTGTGTATCATATCATGGAATACCGTAGTCATCGCCCTCATATAGGTTGCCCCTGCATTCTTCAAACCAAACGGCATCACTCGGTAGCAATAAGTCCCCCGCGGTGTGATAAAAGCCGTCTTTTCTGCGTCCTCTTCATCCATCAAAATCTGATGATATCCCGCATAACAGTCCACAAAGGATCCAATTTCGCGTCCGGCGCAATTATCAATCAGGATATGGATATTGGGAAGTGGGAAATTATCCTTAGGGCTTGCCTTGTTGAGATTGCGATAGTCCACGCATACCCTGATCTTTCCGTCTTTCTTTGGCACCGGTACTACGTTGGCCAACCATTCAGGGTATCGAGTGACACGAATGACTTTCGCCTGCAACTGCTTGGTTACCTCCTCCTTAATCTTCACACTCATCTCCGTCTTGAATTTCCGCAGTTTTTGCTTGACGGGAGGATATGCCGGATCAGTGGGTAATCTATGAACCACTAGATCAGTGCTGAGTCCTGGCATGTCGTCGTACGACCATGCGAAAATATCTTTAAACTCCATGAGTGTTTTGATCAATTCTTCTCTCAAATTGGGTTCAATATGGACACTTATCCGGGTTTCTTTGACGTCATCCGCATTCCCTAGATTAACGGCCTCGGTATCATTTAAATTCGGTTTGGGTTTTTCCTCGAAGTGACTTAATTCTTCACCGATTTCTTCTACGGCTTCATCATCGCCGTACTCTGATTCACTCTCGTCACTTCTTATTTCATGCGTTATTATTTCCAAACCCGATTGACTTTCTAGACTGGGTTGATTAATCTTTAAGCACGCCATATCATTAAGATCGGTTGCAAGAAGGCTGTTCAGAAAAGTAAAAAGAAGGAAAAAGATAAACAAAATTAGACATGAAGGAACCAAATTTCATTGATGGGAATTGTACAAAGGAAAAACAAACTGCAAACTTAAATCAGAAAACGGACTGAAAACAAACTGGATTTTACTCCGGGGACAAACCCCCAACACAAAATTTTGAAAGAAAGACAATCCAAGACAAACTACCAAGACTCCTTCCGGACAGGGAGAGGAGTAGCCTTCCAGTTATTCAGTTTTGTCTTTGGTCCCACAAATTGTATCTCGGCGTGACTGGATCCTTCACCGTCCTCGAGCATACATACATCTCTGAATAGGTCCTCGAATTTCCTGAAGAACTCTTCGTCTGGCCTGACCGTAGGACCGGGAATCTTTGTCGCTGGATGTCCTCTTGCTCCGGACCTGACAAAAGATTGGGAGAGGCGTGGAACAGGCTTTGGGAGCACCCATGTTTTCTGCTTACTCCTCTTTGCTCGCCGGATGTCCTCTGAGGTTGGCTGGAATCCCAAGCCGAAGGTTCCCAAGTTTTCGACCACTGATACCGGTTGTATAATTCCTTGCGGAGATGCACCTAGCCCTTTACCGGGTACGAAACCATGTCGCAACATTTCATGCGCCACCATGACATCCGCAGTAATTGTTCTGTCGCCGGGAATACATTCCCCTTCCGGAACTCGGTGGGCGGACACCATATCGCAGACCTGATACACCCATGGCCCAACGTCTTCTTCTGTTTCAACAAAGGGAATGATGGTGCCTGATTGTGGATCGTTCTCTCCATGGACGACGATCTCCTGCTGGTCCCATTCAAATTTGACGAGCTGGTGTAAGCTGGACGGAACTGCTCTTGCGGCATGAATCCATGGTCGCCCTATTAGGAGGTTATATGACACCACCATGTCCAGCACCTGGAATTCCATGGTGAACTCCACTGGCCCGATTGTCAAGACTAGCACTATGTCACCGACCGACGCTTTGCCTCCTCCGTCGAACCCTCGAACACATACCCTGTTCTCGCGTACCCTGCCGATGTCTACTTTTAATTTGCCCAGTGTAGAGAGAGGACAAATGTTAGCACTGGACCCGTTATCGACCAAGACTTTGGTAACCACCGCCTCTTCACACTTCACCGTAAGATATAAAGCCCTGTTGTGCTCAGTGCCTTCCTCGGGCAACTCGTCATCGGTGAAGGTGATCCGATTTGCTTCGAAGATCCTATTGGTGATCTTCTCCAAATGGCTCATTGAGATTTTATCCGGTACATGTGCCTCATTCAGGACTTTCATCAATGCTTGCCGATGTTCTTCAGAATGTATCAGCAAGGATAGCAATGATATTTGCGCCGGAGTCTTCTTCAACTGCTCTAAGACAGAGTAGTCATGCAGCTTCATCTTTTTCAAGAATTCTTCTGCTTCTTCATCAGTTACCGGCTTTTTCAATGCTGCCGGAGTGGTCTTCCTCAATTCCGCAAGGGCAAAACATCTCCCCGAGCGGGTCAACCCTTGGGCTTCACAAACTTCCTCTTTCACCTCCTTTCCTCTGTAGGTCGTTGTAATCCGAGCATAATTCCATGGGACGGCCCGGCTATCAGTTACTGGCAGCTGTGTTGCGGGTTGGATGATGAAAGGATCCATTCGAACGCCTGCTCCTGTCAAAATGGGCTTGATTGCTGCCCCTGGTACAACTATCTTGGCCAGCTTCAACGGTACTTCGTTCACACTTTCCTTTCTGCTTCCGACTCTCCTGGTATGTCCTTGTTGCAACTGGGGCGACTCATCAAGCTTGGCCCTTTTCTCGTTCTGCCCCGCTAGACTTAATCATCATTACGGTCCTGAGAGGCTTTCTCATTTCCTTCCTCCGCCGTACCAACTCGATCATGTTGGTCTCGTGATGAGTTGGAGCGGGTTTTGGTTGATGTTGGGCTCGGTTGGGTCTGGACCTCGATCTTGCGAGTGTCGATGAGCTCTCGGATGGCCGTCTTTAGCCTCCGACACTTTTACGTATCGTGCCCGGACATCCGGCGGTAGGCACAATTCAGCTGAATGGTCCGAGGTTCTTCGGGAGGGGTTTGGTAGCTTAGCTTCAACCGGATTTAGCAACCCTACTTGCTTCGACCGGTGGAACAGACTGGTGTAAGACTCTCCTAAGGGAGTGAAAGTCTTTGGCCTCGGCGCCCTGTCGCCCCTGAATGCCTGGTTCGGACGGAAACTCGCGCCCGAGGGGTTTCCGTAAGCTCTTGGGGGTGGATGATTGTTCTGGGGGTTGGGTGCACGCCACGGTGCATGAACGGGAGGTGCGGAATAGGACTGTGCATGGTGGACAGGTAAAATGGGGATCGGGTGCGGGATAGTAATGTTGCGGGTGGCCATATGGGTTGTGGGAGTAATTTTGGTGGTGAGGTTGGGGTGGGCTATATTGGGGTGCGGGGCCTCTATTTCTGAACCATGCCCCGGACTCGACGGCCGCAACTTCCTCTCTCCTCTTTTCCCCAGTACTCCTCCAGTACCGCTTTGGATAGCCTGAGTGGTGGCTTTCGGTGCTGAGTAACTCATGATCTTGTTGGCCTTCAAACCCTCCTCGATCATACCCCCCATTTTTATCACCTCAGTGAATGATTTGCCTACGGACGTTACCAGATGTCCGAAGTAGGTGGGCTCTAATGTCTGCAAGAAGTAGTCCACCATCTCGCTCTCTCTCATCGGTGGATCCACCCTGGCCGCCTGTTCCCTCCATCGGAAACCAAATTCCCTGAAGCTTTCAGCAGGCTTCTTCTCTATTTTCAGCAATGATAGGCGGTCGGGGATTATCTCAAGGTTGTATTGGAACTGGCCGATAAAAGCTTGAGCCAGATCATCCCACGTAAACCATCTACTGGGATCCTGTCTAGTGTACCACTCCAACGCCGATCCTCCCGGACTCTGGCCGAAGTAGGCTATCAGAAGCTCGTCCCGTCCTCCGGCCCCTCTCATTTTACTGCAAAACCCCCGCAGGTGGGCCACTGGGTCACCATGCCCCTCGTATAGGTCGAATTTGGGCATTTTAAATCCTGCTGGCAACTGGACGTCCGGAAATGGACACAGATCCTTATAGGCGACGCTGACCTGGTTGCCCAAACCGTGCATATTCCTGAAGGACTGCTCCAGGCTCTTAACTTTTCTGATAACTTCCTCGTGTTCCGCGCTTTGGAAATGCTTTTCTGGTTCTGCCGGACTATCCCAATGAGGGGTGTGCGGATGTGGTTCAGGAGCCCTGAAGGTAGGCTCGGGAGGATAGTAGGAATTGTCGTGAATTTGAACATGCGGCTCCCCGGCCGGTCTTTGCAGAGGAACAGGTGGAGGTGCCACGAAAACAGGAGTGGCTGGGGGAGGATTTGGTTTGGCCGGTGGGATTTGGGCGACATAAGGGTTTTCCCCTTGGTAGTATGGATAACTTGGGGCGCTTGTCGATGGATCAAGGGGCGGATGTTCCGGGGCTGATGTGAGAGTAGGTCGGTGCGGTGAAGACTGTTCCCTGGCCCAGGCCAGGTGCATCTCTGTTATCTGTTGTTTTAACCGGTCTACTTCTTCTTTCATGATTTGCAGCTCGGATTTTTCTTCCTCAAGACTCTTGCCGGAACTCGACATGCTTACTGTAACTGGTCCTTTGGATCTAGTACGGTAGTGATGGCTGGCCAGGATATTCTGTCAAACCAACTGCTAAACTTTATGGAACACGCAACAAACTTGTTAGTTCACCGAGTTTGACAGATATGTTATAGCACGTTGGATGCAATGCACTTAACCAAATAACCCTTTCTACGTGTACTCTTTAACATGCGTCATTCCGGCCCTTTTTCTTTTCTTTTTCTTTTCTTTTTCTTTTTTTTTTTTTTTTTTCTTTTTCGACTATCTTTGCAAGCCTTATCGTTATTTAGCCTTTGGATTCTTTTTCTTTCTTTTTAGTGGTGGTCGAATCTTATGTGGATTGCCTACGTATCACGACCCGCGTGAATCAGACCGAGCGTAGTTCTGGTAACAAGATTGTGGAAAAATTCAGTAACTTTTATATCAAATAAAACCGTGCAGTTACAAAACACGTCTTACGATAATCAGCAAAACAAAGGAAAATGCTTGACTTGGGAAAGTAAAGATAAAATGCCAACTAGCTTGACTCAACATTTCAAAATACATTTTCAATCAAAAATCTAATGCCCTAAAATCCATGGGGGCCCGCGAGGCATCATTCGGCCTTGCCGCGGGCCTTGGTGTGAGGTCCTTGTGCAGTTCCCTCAACTCTTCCATGATCCGGTGAACATAACCCATAATTGAAGCGAAAAGGTCGGCGCGGGGCATTCGTTCACAAGCTAGGCACTTCGTGGTGACATAGTGCCCGATTTCTCCAATTCTATCCTTGATCATGTCCCTTTCTCCGAGTAGCCGCTCTATTTGCTGGTTTTTCGCCCCCAACCTTCGAGCATTGTTGGTGACTTGGTCTAGGAGCCTATCCACTTGTCCTTGCAGTCGGGCCATCAAATTGTGGCAGTGGTCGAGGTCTGCTCTGGCATCTTGGGCTTGCTTAAAAACCCGCTCTCTGAGGACAACATTTGCTTCCCTTAAACTGGTGACGATATCAGTGTAATCCTCTTCTACCCGTTGTAGGTGAAGTGCATGTTGATGTGCCTCCTTTCTCCAGCCGGCTCGGATCCTCACTATTTGGGCCTTAGACTCTTCCAATTCTCTTTGGACATCGGCAACCTGGCTTTTCAAACCCTTTATCAATTTTTCGTCTGCCCGACTCCTCAGCTGTCTGTCAGCATCCCTTTTCATTTGCTGGATTTGAGCTCTCAGAAAGTCATTTTCTTGCGCCAACTTCTTTTTATCTCCTTCGTTGGCGGCGGCTTGCACATCCCTTTCAAATTGAAGATCTTGGACCCGTTGCTCTATCTTGCCAATCCTGGTTTTGTAAACCTCTTCCTTAGCCAACCAGTCCCATTGGTCTTGGGATGCTTCAGCAAATTCCCTGAGGTGAGGTCTTTTGGCTGGTCTTTCCCCCGACGTTTCTCCTTTGTACCAAGTAAGATATCTAGGTGCAACCTCTCCTCTAGCTCGATCATGCACACAAGTGTTTGCTTCTAGATATTGGCATTTGCTCCAGATCTGGCGGACCCTCGCTTCCGGGAATTGACCGTCGGGACCGATTTCAATAACATGGGTACTCAGGTCTTCTTCTTTGGGTACTATCTGGCACCTCCCGAGCTGTCTCAACACTCGATGGGGCGCATAAGGTTGAATGCTTTTAAGTCCCATTAAGAGAAAGGGGGACCTAGCCGCTGGCATGTACACGATTCTGTCTATCTGCAACCAACCCAACGTCCATTGTATTTGGCTTGCGTTGAGAGCCTGAAAGTATGCCCTCCATGCCAATGTTCCTTCTGGCAAGACGACCCTATCAATCCTTGTATAGAATTCGCTTATGCAAGTTTTCTCAACTAGACCATATCTCAAGAATTGAGTGCGACGACACAGGTGCTCGATCATCCACATTTGCAGCAGTAAATTACAGCCTTCGAAAAAATCTCCCCCGGCTTTGCAGATTGTGAGGGCTCGGTATATGTCTGACAGGATCATAGGAGCAAGAGTACTCTCGCTTTGGTCAAGCAAAGTACTGACGACTCCGGCTAACTTTATATCAATGTTCCCGTCTTTCCTCGGGAATACCACGAGTCCTAAAAAGGCTATCATGAAAGCAACTCGTCTGTGCTCCTCCCATTTCGGGCGATTACCCTTGCTGCATAATTTGTTTTCTGGGTCGTCGAAACCTCCCGCATGACCGTACCTTTGATAGATGAAGTCCAAAGTACAAAACCCTCGTGCTAGATCCGGGTTACGTACCGTCCTGGCCGTCTTTAGTGAGTCTAAAAACCGGTGTACGGCGACAACCCTGGGGGCGATTAGATATTGCTGCCCCAATGGTATATCGGTGTTTCCAATGTATCCGGTCATTTCCTCAACAGTTGGGGTGAGCTCGAAGTCCGAGAAGTGAAAGACATTGTGCGCGGAGTCCCAATATGTGACTAAGGCTCTTATGATGTCCCCACGAGGTTTTATTTCAAGCAGACCCGTGAGACCTTTCAAATACTTTTTAACCTCATCCTGTCCTCCTTGGCCTAGATCATTCCACCATAGCCGTATTTGTACCGGGATTTTAGTCATGAGTGAAAAGGGTTCATTTTGAATCGTGCTCATCCTGCACATTTATTTAAAGAAATCGATCATTTTGGCTGGCAATGGTTTTTTCAAAATTTATAGATTTTGGTATATATTTCTGAAAAATGGCAAGTTGGACCCGACGGGGGTTGCCTACGTATCTCACCTCCGGTGAGAATCAAACTCGCGTAGTTCGGTCCGTCAAGACAAACTATTTCTTTTATTGACCGACAAAAACACATTTTGTTAAAAAATACATTTTCCTTTATTGACCGACAAAGAAAACACATTTCGTTAAGAAACCCATTGTCGGCAAAGTCAACCTTCCGTTGTCTCTTGTTAACAAACTATTGGTTTTGTTGGTAAGACCCATTTTTGTATTTTCTGCAAATATCTATTTACCCACACTGTTTCCTTTTTTTTTTCGTTTCTCCTCAGTATTTAAAAGCCGGTCAGCATGCAAGTTCGAATAAATGCTTGAAACAAACATGGCATGGCAAGATGGTCTTTCATTTCAGGTTGCCTGTCCTAGACGGACCCAACCCCTGTGTTGAGTCCCCTAAGTCAAATGCAACATGATGCAAATAAGCGTTCCTACTAGGGATCCGGCATGAAGTTACGTTATTCTAAGTTTAAAAACCTGGGTATGTGTTCTAGACTGTGTACTCGAGCGGACAACTCGAGTTGAGGAAGGAGCTCCTTTCCGGGAACCAAAAGGCCAACCGGCTTAGAAACTTTCCGAGCCTCTTCATTATTTCGGGTATGACACTAACAGAATAGGGAGTCTCAACCAGTGAGCACATCCCCGGGGGTGAGAAGTGAAGGGTTTGCGGCACAGTTTTATATACAGTTCACGTAATATCAAAGCGGTAAACATATAACAGTTTGTATGTACAGTGCAGCTAGTATCAAAGCGGTAGACATGCAGCACGTTAACTAAACATGTAGTAAAATCAGATATAGACAAAACAACAATTTAACTGAGCTCGAATTCTTAAACCCTAAACCGAAATTCCAAGGTTACATCCCCAGCAGAGTCGCCAGAGCTGTCACACCTCCTTTTTACCGCACCCGCGAGGGTGCAAGGGAGTTTTTCCAATTAAAGGACAATCGAAACGGGATCAATTTATTAAATTCAGAGTCGCCACTTGGAAAAATAATGGTGTTCCAAGTCACCGGTTTAATCCCGAACCGAGGAAATTTATGACTCTGTAATACAGTCTGCGAAACTAGAAATCTGGATAAGGAATTCTGTTAACCCGGGAGAAGGTGTTAGGCACTCCCGGATTCCGTGGTTTCAGCACGGTCGCTCAATTGCAATTTTTGTTTCTATCGGATTCTTTTATATATTTTAACTATGTGCTTTCAATGCTCCGCTCTTATTTTTAGAAGAATTGCGACGTTACGAAAACACATTTCGAGCCGCACCGTAACCAGTACGCCTGCGACTCTAATGTATTTCAGTTTCGCCGAGAGTAAGATTTGGGTCGCATAAATGCACACCCGTATTCAGGAAAGTAATTTTTATTTCAAGTCGCGCCTAAAGAGTCTATCGTCTATTTACTTTGGGAAAGGCCGTGAAATTTGCTAAACGGTCCTTCCAAATCTAAATGTTTTATAACAATTAATTGAGGGCCTCGTGCATTTTTTATTCTTAAACGAGGCACATCTCATTTATTTTAGAGGTCAAGCCTAAGATCACTGAACTAGTATCGGATTTACAAAATTATTGTAACTCCATAGTATCGAAATTAATCAAGGCAATAATACTAAACTCTTATTCGAGTATTACTGTTTTGACTTATTCAGATTAACTATATCTATTTTTAAACAATTTTCATATTAACTATTGTTATAAACTGATTTATACTATATTTATGAATCGAAATGCAGACTCATCAAATGCAGAGTTGAATTACTACTTTATTCCATCGGAGATATCAAACTAAACTATAGAGAATATATTTGAATTGAAGTACAAGCTCGTTCACACTGAAGCAGTCATTTTTATACTCATTATTGGAAACTTATTACAATTGTTCTTTCATAGCATGAATTAATTTGAAGCACACAATATTAACTAATCAAAACTTGGATTTGAAGGATTCATGCTTTTATTATTAAAACTGGCTAATACAAACAAAGGATAACAACAAATTTTTAAAATTTCATTTTTGTTTATCTGATTGGCAATAACTGAAGATCTAAATCTCAATCAAAACGAGACTTTAACATTTGTTTTCAATTTTTCCTAATCCATAATCTATGTGATTGTATTTCTATTAATCCACTTCACATGCGACTTTTTATGTAGTAATAAGACTAAGCTACTAAAGAAACTAACAATCCGAGTTTACAGTCCATACAGTCCAAATATACATACGATTCACCTAATTATACATGAATCAAACTAATTCTACTTCTCATAAACAGAATCAAATAAGAAACTCATAAAAGCAGTCGAACATTTTTATATCATC
The DNA here is from genome assembly GCA_032618575.1 of Nicotiana noctiflora. Classification (NCBI taxonomy): domain Eukaryota; kingdom Viridiplantae; phylum Streptophyta; class Magnoliopsida; order Solanales; family Solanaceae; genus Nicotiana; species Nicotiana noctiflora. The sequence continues at coordinate 114,023 of JASVEL010001917.1, read as the reverse complement.
AACTTTGCGACTACATCTTCGAATTTCAGAGGTGTACCTGGAGATGATAATATAAGAAGGTGAGAGAAGGGTCAGCTATGCAGTAGGGCAGCAACAACAAGGTAACAATCAGCCAATAGCAGGACAAACAGAAGCCAAAACCAACAGCAACAAGTCAACACCCAAGCATAAACTCAAGCAGTAGCCGAAGCACTAAGAGTCCCAGCAGAATCGACCACAAATAATAGACCAACAAAAGCCACACGACAACCCAAGCCAACAACAAACTCTATCACAGCAGTAAAACCCACACCAGTGAAGCAAACCAACAGCAGTGGCATGAGAATTAAGAACCAAACAGCAAAGACAACCACAACCAGTGGCAAATCACAATCAGAGGCAGTAGCAAAGAGCTAAGAACCACAGCAGAGACAACCACAAACGAAAACAGTAACAAAACCCAATGGAACAGTCTCTTGGTCTATCACTTCCTAGCTTTCTCTATCTATATCTTGTATATGTGTATTGCCAGCCCTTACTGTATGTATCCCGGTGTTCTTTTCTCTCCAGTTACTCTAGTTCTCTCCAATTCTCACTGTATGTGCCTCTTTTGTTACTCTCAGTGTGTATGTATATATGAATCTCCAGGTATCTCCCCCCTTTTTGCTCTCCAGTGTCTCCTATACTTATAGTTAAAAATGAACTCCCCCCCAAAGCCAAAAGAACCAGGAATTCTAAAATACACTAATCAACAGACCCATCCTGCCCACACTCTGCCTGCCAGCCCAGTATATTCTCTATTTTAGCCACTAAAACTTGTCTAGGTATGGGTTATGTTATTTTAAATCAAAGACTGCAGGGACTGGTGGTGCCCTGCTGTGGCAGTAAATCCCACTGGTCTGCAGCATTATTTTTTAAACATACTAACACATAACTTCCTATTCAGCTAATTCCAAACCCCATTTCTGTTTCAAATAACTTCCTAATTTAACAACAGAATCAACAATTACTAAGTATAACATTTCAATTCAAACAAGGAAACAAACAATCCCCAAGGTTTCACACCACAAACAAAATTAGACTTAAGTTCAACACCATACTCAAAAAATGGAAATCTGTCAGTTTTAACTAGCTTTGTTCTAAGCAAAGAGACTTATATAACTAATCGACGATGCTCGACCAATTGTAATATACACAATTAATAACAGTCAATCAAGTAGAAGCAATGACTCGACAAATTCGGACAGATTCAGAAAACAGGGGATTCAATCATTCGACGATTGTTAACTCGAGTCGAATGTTTATTCTAATAGCGAATACACTCCCGGAGATCACAACAACAACAAATACGGGCCAAATAAAAAGCCTTGGAGGATGGGAACAGAACCATCAAGAAAAGTTCGACAAATCAACGGAATTTAATTTAAACAAACAAACGAATACTAATATAAGCGAATAGAATAAGGAAAAGGGAAAGTTTTACCTTAGGGACTCAAAGAGGAGATAAACTCGGATTTGCTCTTGGATTCACTCGGGCTTGGACCTTTTGCTATTGAGGCCAATGGACCTTAATTGAGGTGTTTTCAATAGTGAAAACATCCCAATTAAGGTCTATTAGACCTCAATTAGGCATAAATCCAAATAAGGGTTCATGGCCGAGATTTTTGGGGTTTGGGTAGTTCGGGTTAGATTCGAACTAGACTAACGTTAGTGGGAGTGTGGGGGAGGTGAGGGGAGTTTATGGTGCGATTTTGAAGTGATTTGGGATGGATTTTCAAACTCCGATGAACTTCGAACGGATATTCGAAGTGTTCGAGTAATATTCGAAGCTAGCTGACGCCGGATTCATGTAGAGGAGGTGTGGGAGATTGTTTGGTGTTAATTTGGGGTGGTTTGGGGTGCTGCCGCCGGCGGAGACGATTTCCGGCCGGCGGTTTGTGGTGGTGTGAGGCGGCGGTTGTATTTGTTCTCTGAAGAGAGACGAAAATGAATGGGAATTTAGGGTTTGGGAGGGGTTTGGGTAATTAAAAAGGGTGTTTAATCTTAACCGTTGGATCATGAGAATCCAACGGTTCAGATTAGAGACACGGTGGGGCGGTTCAGGCGATGGGTCGGGGCTGGGGTGTGTTTGGGTTGGGTCTCAAGACTTGGGCTTAGGGATTAATTAAATTAGCCCACTCCGAATTTCTCCTTGCCTTATTTACATATTTTTCTTTTCTTCACTAAAAATAAAATACAATCTTAAATTAATACTTGACCAAATTATCCTAAAATACTAGTTAACTCTAAATAGTGGTTATCACAAATATTTACAAAAACAAATCACACAATTGGACATTTAAAGGCTAACATGCAAAAATACATATTTTTGTGGTCATTTTTTTTTCCATTTTCATAACATGAGTTATTTAATTAATCATGACTGTAAAAGTTAAATCTTAAATGCATATGCAACGTATTTTTGTATTTTTGTTAATTTAAACAAATAAACACGCACACACGGACATAAATAATAAAAGAAAAAAATAACACAAAAATCACCAAAATCATGCACAATACAAAACTATTTTATTTTGAATTTTCTGGGAGTGATTCTCATTTAAGGCAAAAATCACGTGCTCACAACCTGATCATAACAACTTTGAATGATAATAAAATAAACATGTCGTGAATTATGGGCGCATTTAATGTAGCATGATTTGCGGTGTGTTCCAAACAACAAGTGTATGACAATCGTGACTTGTTCAAGGAATAATTCCGTAAATCTTAAAAAGCGTTTAAAATAAATAAAAATGGTTTATAAAGTTAAAAATGCACAATAAGTTTAAAAATATGTAATAAATTAAATAATAAGCCCATTATTAATAGTTAAGTGACCGTGCTCGAACCACAAAACCCGGAATGCCGAACCCCTTCTCCCGGGATAACAGAATTCCTTATGTAGAATTTCTGATTTTGCACACTTTTAAATAAAGTCAAAATTCTCCTCGATTTTAGATTTAAAATAAATCAGTGACTTGGGACACCAAATAAATTATTCCAAGTGGTGACTCTAAAAAAATAAATAAAAATAATTTTATTTTGAATAATATCACTTTAATTGAAAAAACTCTCTTATATCACATTTCGGGTATAAAAAGAAAATGTGACAATAACATAATATTACCTCCTTGATTTTGAAGGTGCAAGATTTCAAATTAATAAGAAACTTAAAAACAAGAGTGAATATCAGTAGGGGTGTTAATGGATATTCGAAAACCGACTAAACCGGCCGAACCGTATCGTACCAAACTGATTTTTAGGTTTTTTTTTTAAGAAACCGTTGCTTTTTATATAAATCTATAATCGCACCAATAATTAGGGTAGATTTTTTATTTTATAAAAATAAATCGAAAAAATACCGACCGGACCAAATAAATTTTACATGTGAAAAATATATTTTTTTGGTAAGTTTAAAAATAATGATGCATTAAATTTTCTTTTTGCCTTGGAAATATGAAAACTATTACAAACCAACAAGTAATTAAACTCAAAATACTAATTTCTAAAATCTATTATGCTTCATCTACTTAAACTAAGTTATTTCAAGTATCTTTTATTAGCAAGATATAAAGTACTATAGCAATTATGAGTGGCAAACTACAATATATTGTATATATTTTCTTTCATATAATTTAGATATATCTTTTTGAATATTATATCTTCTATAGACTTTATTCTTGAGTCCCATCTTTGTATATCTTTCAACTCGCGTGATTTATATTTTCTTTGCCGCCTTTATTTGATTTCTTTTACGTTGTTGTAGAATAGTTGATGGATCTATACTCTAGCCATTTTTTTTAAATTCATCACCCTTTAAACAGTAAAAATATCTAGAGAGTTTTGTGAAATCCTATAAAAGAACGTATGTTCTTGCATTCTATTTCTACTGGTGAATCTTACATAATATTTTGAAAAAAAATAAAAATTAACCGAACTGTACCGATAACGAAGAGAAACCGACATGATTGGGGCGATTTTGAAAAGTCTAATTTTGATTATATATAATAGAATAACCGAAACAATAGTACGACATAAATTTAATAAAATAACTATCCGAACCGAATCATTAACGCCCTAAATATCAGAATATGTAAGTTCAATGTATTATCGTACGTGTATTTGAGAATGTTACTAAATCCAACATCATCAATAATAGAATTTGTGGTGACAAAATCTGCATTTAAGACATGTACGAGATACTACATGTTATTTTTCTGTATTTATTTTAAGGTGACAGATGTATGGTCCCTATGTCCATCGAAGCATCTTGGGTGTCCTAAAGAAAAATGGAGTATTACTAATACCAGACCGACATTGCACAACATAGCAAAAGTTAATTTATTCGACAATACAAGCAGTAAACTATTAAAAAAAAGGGGTAGGAGGGTGAACTTAATCACATAAATCTTGTAGACATTTTTTTTTGTTCTATCTAGACCCCTTTTATTTGTATACGCGAATTGAGGTCCATTTTATGATTTGAATATTTTTTTCTTTGTGTGATTTAAGACCTCGACTAGATTTATATTATATTTTATAATTTGTTGATGCGATTGGACCGGAGTATAGGGATCGCTTTCCATTACATTGATTTGATTAATTTTAATTCATATTAACATATAACTACTAAGAAAAAGTATTTCATACTAAAATTCCTACACGAAATTTCTAGTTAAGATAATATTGCATCCCTCGAACTACACCAGCTCGAATATAATGAGTTTGGAATAGCTCAAGCGTAGGTAGAGGTCCGATTTTCCATAAATATTTTTAGGCAATAGCCGATTGATTTAATTTTAACTAAAAATTCAAAAATTAAAATGTACTTTACAATTTTGCATATTTTTAACAGAAAAAATAGAGGAATTTCTAGGGACAATGACAGAAAGAGGCGACTCAAATTGGATGTCGAGTTGTATTAGAGCACGGCGTTCTACGTGAAAAAAGTAAAATGCTCCCATTCGGAATCTTTACAATTTCCAAAAAGTCAGCTTCACTGCTAGTCCCAATCATTCTAGAGAGAAGAAGAAGAAAACCAAGAGGGGGAGAAGTCTAGAGCCTTTCAAACTCTTTTTTTCCTTAGCACATTTTTTCTTCTCTCTTTTCGCCGCCATGGACGGAGGCGCCAGCGCTCAAGTCAACACCGCCCGTGGCGGCGCTGAACCAGTTGGAGTTCAGATCCAGCAGAGTCGGAGGTTGCCGGATTTCCTTCAGAGTGTAAACTTGAAGTACGTTAAATTAGGTTACCATTACTTGATCTCTAATTTATTGACTCTGTGTTTGATTCCTGTAATGGCTGTGATTTTAATTGAAGCTTCACAAATGAATCCTGATGATATTCGTCAGTTATGGCTACATTTGAAGTATAATCTAGTCTCTGTTATTATTTGTTCGGCGGTTTTAGTTTTTGGATCCACGGTTTACATCATGACCCGGCCGCGTCCGGTTTATTTGGTTGATTACTCTTGTTATAAAGCTCCCGATGAACTCAAGGCTCCTTATGAACGGTTCATGCAGCACTCGCGGCTCACTGGGGATTTCGATGAGTCTTCCCTTGAGTTTCAGAGGAAGATTCTAGAACGTTCTGGCCTCGGAGACGAGACCTATGTTCCCGAGGCTATGCATTGTCTTCCCCCGCAGCCTTCTATGCAGGCTGCCAGGGAAGAAGCTGAGCAAGTTATGTTTGGTGTACTGGATAATTTGTTTGCTAATACCTCTGTGAAACCTAAGGATATAGGTGTACTTGTTGTAAATTGTAGTTTGTTCAATCCGACGCCATCACTTTCGGCTATGATTGTGAACAAGTATAAGTTGAGAGGTAATATAAGGAGTTTTAACCTGGGAGGTATGGGTTGTAGTGCTGGTGTGATTGCAGTTGATCTTGCTAAGGACATGTTGCAAGTGCACAGGAATACCTATGCTGTTGTTGTTAGTACTGAGAATATTACTCAGAATTGGTATTTTGGGAATAAGAAGTCCATGTTGATACCAAATTGTTTGTTTAGAGTCGGGGGTGCAGCTGTTCTGCTATCTAACAAGTCTGTGGATAGAAGAAGGGCAAAATATAAGCTTGTTCATGTTGTTAGGACACATCGTGGGGCTGATGATAAGGCGTTTCGTTGTGTTTACCAAGAACAGGATGATGCTGGGAAAACTGGGGTATCTTTATCGAAAGATCTCATGGCAATCGCTGGTGGAGCACTTAAGACGAATATCACTACCTTGGGTCCTCTTGTTCTACCCATCAGCGAGCAGCTTCTGTTCTTTGCTACTCTGATAATTAAGAAAATATGCAATAAGCATGTGAAGCCTTATATTCCAGATTTCAAGTTGGCCTTTGATCATTTCTGCATACATGCTGGTGGAAGAGCTGTTATTGACGAGCTGGAAAAGAATTTACAGCTGACGCAGGTTCATGTTGAGGCATCTCGAATGACGCTGCACCGCTTTGGAAATACTTCGTCCAGCTCCATCTGGTATGAACTGGCGTATACAGAGGCCAAAGGAAGAATGCGGAAAGGTAACAAAGTTTGGCAGATTGCATTTGGAAGTGGTTTTAAATGTAACAGTGCTGTTTGGCAGGCACTACGAAATGTAAAGCCTTCTCAGAAGGGTCCCTGGGAAGATTGTATTGACAGGTATCCGGTAAAAGTAGCCTCGTAACACAGCAGAAATCATGATTACGCAGTTCAAGGTTATTAGTAGATGCTTCAGTGGCCATGTCCTCTCAAATTACATGTACCTCATGGCGCCTCTTTGCTTGAAGCTGACTGATGATCTGCTTCCAACTTTCACTTTTCCTCTCAATTCATGAATCAAGTATCAGTTTTTCTTTTCTTGGTTAGGGCATTGATGCTAATTAGTGTTGTACCATTTCAACCTTTACTCGTATCTTGATATGTGTAGTGAGCGCTATTCTGATAGTTAGTGAACTTGTTTGAATGAACATCTCTTCATGATTGAATTTGTGAGCAGGGACTCAAGTTACTAATAGGCCTTACTTATTTCTCACTGTGAGCCAAATGATTCCATAGTGGCATCTGATGTTCATCGTTATTATTTATCTATTTCATAAATTTCGTCATCCTCAAGAGTTTAGTCCAGTAAGTCCTAAGACAGTGTTCAGTTTATCTTGGCTACCTGGCCTTAGGTGAGACATAAGGTCTGTTATTATGTTGCCGACAAGGATTACAGGACAACGTTATACCGAAGCAACAACAACAACAAATCCAGCATAATCCCACAAGTAGGGTCTGGGAAATTAATGTATACGCAGACCTTACTCTACCTTGGTGAAGGTAGAGAGGTGATTTTCGTAGACTCTCTGCCCAAGGAAGGTTGTGTTCAAGACTTTTCAGTATTGACTGGTTGTGAAAGTTGTGTTAGCACTACTAGCAAAAGGCTTGGACATAATAAAGGGAGATTATTCGAATTTGGACTGTCAGTCACTGAGTTTTTAAGACTTGGGAACATTGTATTTAAATATTTGTAAACAACAGTTACATTTTGTTCTGCACGTACGTACATGTACAATTTTTTCATTAAATTTTGTACCCACGGGTTTCTGTGTGGAAGCTTCGCCTAGCCTCTAGTTTTGCTGGCTGTTCATTTGTCGTCTTACTATACTCCATAGTAAGGCTGGTAACGTAATTTGGATGCGACAATATTGTTTCACTTCCTGCATGTGGAAGGAATCGACAATGAAGTTCACCACGCAGGGGACACTTTTGTGTGGATGGATCGTAACGATCCTTGAAAAGTTTAGATTCCTTGCTTACTGAGGCAGCAGTGACAGAAGTTATTTGACCCCATTTTTTTTGCATAGCCTAGTTTTATTTGTACATCATGTACCCTTACAATTTTATGTGTAAAAGTAATCTCTCATGTATAAAAAAAAAAGTGATATTATCATAAAATTAAAAATAAATTTGTAAAAAGTCACAAAACCCAAGTGACCCGCATAAGGGCACCTCTTAGTTATTTTTTGGCTGGTGCATTTGATTCGTAGCATGAGCATTTGAAGAATTAACAATTACTCTATTCCATTTTATGTCACTGGTTATGAATAACAATTACTCTTTAGTTTTAAACTTCTCGATTTATCCTTAACGACATGTTTTTAGTTTTAAATTTCTCGTTTTATCCTTAGTGACATGTTTTTATTAGTATATAAAGAATATGATATGATTAAATCACAAATTTAATATGTGCCAATAATCTTTTCTTTTTTTTAAAAAAAAAAAGAAAAGAAAATCGTGTCCAGACAAATACTCTCTAGACATCATTGCTTTGAGTGGTAAGCAGTGATGATTCATGTTGATGAACTCATCTCATGGGGTAATGTGATTGCAAATGGTTATAAGCTTGTACTGCACATTGTCTTGTGACAATTGCAAACCGCACATAGATTTTCAGAACTCATAGCCTGCCCCACTTTAAAATTGGCTTTCTATATCCTAAAAGGGCAGAAAATTGAGGATGGTATTTCTCAGCCACTCCTTCTACAGCCACACACAAACACACAAGAGAATTCATGGGGCCGCTTAACTTTCAAAAATGTCACAGTTTTGTTGTCTATTTTTTTGCCATTTCCATTCTAATGGTTTGGAACAAATAATAATGCTGGTACTGTTGATTGCATTTGGAACTTATGAATGGAGAAGGACAATTTTGAAAAAGAAAAACACGAGCTATTAAGGTCAACAAGGCAAAGCTAGTAGGTTTCGTGTTTTATTGTATCATTACCTAATCTTAGTTTCTCACGACTTACAGTGCTAAGGGATTTTGAACATATCATCATGAAAACGACTGGTAAACGGCAGACAAACGTGAAAAACTCTTGAATTAAAAATTAATAAAAATAGAGGAAGGATAAATCATTTATCATAAATGTGTCCTTCAATCTATGTGGAAAACGTTTATGGGTTTACGTGTGAGGTTAGTTCCGTGAGACTTACTCATCAGTCGTCGGGGCTTACGCCTCAGACACGCCCAACAGCCAGCGTACTGGGAATGCCTAATAGAATTTTATGCAATTGTATGTAACTAACCTCGTAAATCCTCAAATTTTCTTAATAAATTGTTTACTATTCAAAAAAATCTTAATCATAAATTATTAAGTTGAGAGTATTTTATAAAATAATTAAAATAAAACTTATTGCACGTTATCCACTAAGATTGATGTGACAGTAAATTTAATAATAAATATTTCACTTAAAAGTATTTATTTATTAAGTTTTGTCATGTCTTTATTATATTAGTCCATAAATTTTTTTATAATTTTTTCCTAAATATTATTTTTCATGTTTACGGCATATAATACTTATTAATTTAATAGCTCAATATTAGCTAGTAACTATTTATTAATTAGTTATCATAATATAGTATAGTAAATTATGTATCACTCTATTAACTTGTCGAAACATAAAAATAAATGATGCTAAAGAATCATATTTAAATTGTGAATATATTTTTATACAGATTCTCTTTCAAATAGAAAGCATATTAAATAAAGAAGTATTTAAAAAAAATCAAATTATAATATCTAAGCTCTTTCAAGATTCATTACTTCTTAAGAGATACATATAAGATTTCACATCGAATACATTACTTTTGATGTTTGAGTTGTAACGACGTTACAGTTAATTTGCATATTATGATATATGTCATTTTTTGTATTATTCATAGTTGAATTATAATTTATGAATACTTTAAATAAATTATTTATTATAATTTTATTATTTTAATGAAATTTTTATAATTATTTTTTATTTTATATTATCTTAAAATTCTTGAAATTAGTAAAATTTAAAGATTTGTGGGACTTACGCCCCATGTATCAGGGCTTACGCCTCACCTCGTCAGAGGTAAAACATCTCGCCTCATGCCCCTGCCTTTTAAACGAGATAATTTTATCCATGGTCATTGAACTTTTGTGTTTGTTATCCAAAAGTCACTTTTCTTTTTTTAGTTACGTAAAAATCATGCAACTTCGTGTTCATTATACAAAAATCACTTTTCTTTCTTTTGTTACACAAAAAATATTTTACTTTGCTCTAACTATCAAAAAAGACACATTTTTACTTGAAAAGTCTATTATGTCCTTGATATTATATAAACCTTCATATTTATATAATACCTTATATATTATATACTATATACTATATTTTTAACTATGTATTTTATTTATAAATAAAATAACTTAATATTATTTTATTTATTATCTTATAATATATTCGTCTATTTAATTTTTTTTAACTTTAATTTTTAAGATATATTAGTATCGTTAAAAACCTATATTTTTTCAGTAGTTCTTTCTTTTTTGAATTTAATTCATCGACCAAAGTTGGTCGGTAATTTTCGATCAGCTTTGGTCGGTATGCCCTTCCGACCTTTAAAAAATCGGCAGCACGTTAATAGTCGCGTTTTGGACAGTTATTAGCCATTACTAACCAACTTTGGTCGATTTTTTTGGACGGTTTTTCTCAAATTTCTAGTAGTGTAATTTTCCAAATAACCAATTGCCCAGGCAAATCCCAAAGAAAATATCCCCAGCCAAAATCGCATGTAGTATCTAGTTTCCTTTAGATTAACATATGATTTGTTCCTCATTTTCTTTATTTGTTTACCTGCAAATTTTCTCACGAAAATATACTTGCCGATTTATTTCTCTACTAATATATATTAAAGTTACTGACAAATTTAATAACGCTACTAATATATTTTAAAAATTAACGTTAAGAAAAAATTGAATATATTATAAAAAAAAAAAAAAAATTAAGTTATTTTATTTATAAATAAAATACATAATTTAAAATTATATTATATAGTATATGATATAGAAGGTATTACATAAATATGAAAGTTTATATAATACTAAAGGCATAATTGACTTTTCAAGTACAGCAACAACAACAACAACAACAACAACAACAATAACAACAACAACAACAACAATCCAGTATAATTTCACTTAATGGGGTCTGTAGAGGGTAATGTGTACACTGACCTTACCCTTACCCTGGGTAAAGAGGCTGTTTTCAAATAGACTCCCAACATCCTTCCCTCCAAGAACTTCTTACCTTGCTCTTGGGGAGACTCGAACTCACAACCTCTTAGTCTTGGTTGGAAGTGGAGGTTGCTTACCATCAGAGCAACCCCTCTTGTCAGAAACTAGAGCAAATGTGTCTTAACCAATATGTAACAAAAAAAAAAAAAACTGACTTTTGCGTAACAAACAACAAAGTTCAATGACTATGGATAAAATTAACTCACTTTTAAAATATTGGTTAAGACCATTTAAGGGAGAAAGCTTCTTGTCAAGGATTTTTTCATTTTTAAAACTCAAAACGAAACCACCGATTAACAGGGACGGATATTGCTACGCCAAGTAAGAAGTGTAGAACAATTAATCCATAAGGACCATCGTTGTATAACCCACCCTGAAATAGGTTCACAAATACCATCGATGTCTACTATGGGAGCAGCAAAGAAGGCAATATCATACATTGATGTCTACTAGGGGAGCAACAAAGAAGGCAATATCGTATGTTATGGATGAGTTCAATTGAACATATAGCTTTCAACATAGAGTAAAAATTTATATATAAAAATTTACTAAAATTGCAAAAATAGTAAGATATGAACTCATAACTTTAAAAATATAATGAGTTCAATGCCAAAACTTTAAAAGTTGAATCTATATAATTTAAATCCGTAATCCGCCTCTGCCAAGTTAAAGATAGATGAATTTTATTAATCCCACACATCCTTGGTGATAGACTGATAGTATGAAAGTATTCTCACCAGCTAATAAAAAGAGTAACATAATTTTAGGACAGTCAAAGCATCTTATTTTTAGTGTGAAATTCAATTATGGAATAAAAATATTTGTACAGAAGAAACCACTAAAACTCATAGATTTTATTGTTTAAAGTATTTCTGATTTTCTTTTTCGGGAAAATCATAGACGATTAGTGGCAGCATCTCATATGGTAAAGAAAAAGCCCGTGGAAAAGAACAATACAAGTTCAATGAAACTTCAACCACTAACTTTTTCACATAGTACATACATTAGGACAAAAGCTTATCAGGAAATAAATTTTCATTTTGTTGCACATTACTTAAATAAACATCAACAACAATATATCCATTATAATCCGACAAGTGGAGTCTGATTGAACATTATTTAAATCGAATGAAATAATCACCCTTATAATATACAAAAAAAATAAAATCATACTAGTAAATTACAGCTGCGGTAACAAGCAAACAAAAAATACAACAAAAGAAAACAATTCTTAAAGGGTTGATAAGCTCAAGTTGTAACGCACACAAGCTTTTCCTATACATGTCAAAAAATTGAAACTCTTGCACAAAAGAAATAGATATTGTGACCAAAAAAAACAAGGGAGTAAAAAGAACAGTGAGAAAATAAAGATTCTTCATCTGAAGGAAAACTGAATTTCCTCCAGAGTTCTTCCTTTAGTCTCCGGTACCCAAATTGCCACGAACGCCACGGTGAAAGCACACATAACCATGTAAATGGTGAAGGTTCCTGATAAAATATGTACATACATTAAGGGGTCGTATAGTTGAAGACAAGTTATGCTGCGGATTAGTTATACTGGGATTAGATATCCTGGTATCTTTTACTGACTTTTTGGTATTGTATTAATCTTGGGATTGTCAATTTTACTGCTTTATCCTGAAATAACTTATTCTCGGATTACGGTTCCATCCTTTGGCAGGAATAAGTTATCTCGGTACTATTTTTAGTCCCGGATAACTAATCCCAAGGTTAGTAACCAAACGAGAGATAAAGCGGTACTAATTTTTTATCCCGGGATTATTTTTATTTATCCATCGTGCCAAGCGACCCCAGTCAGTTCAGGTCTACCAATATGATCATGTACTAAAAGTTATGAAAATGCCGAAACTTTTCAACACACACATACATAATGGGGGAATCGTATCATGCGGACCAAAATGCCTATACATGTCTGCAGCCACATAGTAGAGATGGAGGCTTTACTAATTCGCATACAAAGAGGTACATGTGGGTGTTAAGTCGGAGAGAAAGATATACCTCCACTGCTCCAAGCCATAAGCAGCGGTGCAGTCACTGTTATTACCCACGAAAATAACCAGTTGGCTAATGTTGCTGTACTTCCAGCTAGGCCTTTGATCTTGACTGGAAGAATCTAAAATACCAGATGCACGTAATAAGTTATAAAAAAATCTTAACAACATAAAGGCAAGCACGAAAACTTCATCAATAGTCGTCCGTCATTCCAGATAAGTATCCTAGATAATTGGACCGACTTCAATTGCTCATATTGTCTAGTATAACAGATTGTATAATTCCCACAAGCAAGTTGAAATTTAGTTACATGATAATAAATAATTAAGTACCTCAGACATTATAAGCCATGGAATTGGACCCATTCCGAGTGAGAACGAAATAATCATGAGCTGAAACAAGAAGTTGGTTTGAAAAACAAAAATATGTTACTTTAAGCATGTCTTTTCAAGAGAGAATGACGTCCACATCGAGAAGGGTACTTACAACCACCCCTACTACTGATAATATTCCCAATACACCATAGAGGGTAGAGTCCTCAGATACAAAACCCTGATCAAATACAAAAGATAACAAACGACAAGAAAGATGATAAGTGCAGTTCAAGATTCATTTCTTCACGCAAAAGCAACTTATACCACAAATTTACCTTCAGATAGAAGGAAACGGCAACAATTAGGAGACTAACAGCCATTCCAGTAGATGAGACCTACAAAAAACATTTCCCTTGTAATTTAAGTCAAAAGTTAGAAAACTATGCATACAAGTTATGACTTTTATAAAACTTACAATTAATAAAAGTCTACGTCCAGTTTTATCTACCAGCCATGTCGCAACTGCAGTGGCAACAACCTACATGAATAATATGACGGATAGTGATAGTGATTAAATTTGACTGCAGAAAAGCAATGCAAGGAAGTGCTACACATAAATGGAAAACTTTCAGTTCCTTTCTGAATGATATGCATAGTTGAAAATTAAATAAGAGAAGAAAAAAATATTTAGAAGCCGGACCTGAATAGCACCAACACCAAAAGTTGCAGCATTACTTGAAGAAATACCTGTCAAATTGAGGCAGCTAAATTAGAGAGACTTGCATCACATGAAAAAGGTTGTAGATCATAAGAGATCGATTTTAATCAATTAGTTTATTTCAAGGGTTCTCATCAGTTTTGCCAGCAGTGGATCATATAAAAGAGACAGATGCTACACGGCACACTTAACATGACACTTCTTTTTGAGGAGGCAAATGCTACAGCTACTTCCGTATTTAACAGATGATGAATACATTCGCTTGTTTGATGCTATATACGCACCAGCAGATAGGAAAATGTTGCTGGAGTAGAATATCACACCATTGATTCCTCCCAACTGCTGCAGGATAAGTAGCACAATTCCTACCTAAAGGTGAAACATTAAAAAGATTGATAAACACAGGGGCCATAGACTAACACGGAACTTCAATAACAGCATGAAACGTCAAAATACCATGAGAGGTAACCAATATCTTCTTTGTTTGAGATCTGCAAAACGCATTGTTGTTCTTCGGCTTGTTGATGCTACAGACCTCTACACACACATACACACACAAAAAAATGCACTATTAACTACAAATTTAGCAGCAAGTTCTATTTGGAATTGCATGTGTAGCAATAACGTTTTTTCAGAGAGTTAATACAGCAAAACTGCTTTATATGATAATTTACCTTAATTTCATTTACTTCATTGGTAATGTCAGCATCAAACCCTCGAAGAACTTGTAATGAAGTCTCAAAATCTTCTGTTAGACCCATTTTGGCCTATGTTTTTACACAGAAATTTAAATGAGAATAAAAAGCAACTAAAGCCTCGAAGGAATCAGGCATATAATGGAGCTCACCAACCACCGCGGAGATTCAGGGATGAAAAATAATCCAGGTATCAGTGCTAGGCAAGGCAATGTTCCTATAAGAGAAATAATACTTAGTTCAAGTGCAATTAAACATTTCCATGGGTTTACTTAGTTCAAGTGCAATCAAAAATTTCCATGGGTTTCTGTGGCTATGCCACGGTCATATGCCAGCTTATTCAATGTTTGATCTGGAAACTGTTAGGTAATCGTTTTTTCTTTTAGAGCTGATCGTTGAAAAATTAAGAAGAAACATAACCCTCTCTCCAAAAGCGCAAAAGAAAGAAGATTTTTCAGATCAATCTTTTACTAATATTCAATATCCTTTGAGTGTGTTTGCAGCCCGGTGCACAAGGCATCCCACAGGGAGGGGCGGATGGAGAGTAGAGCCTTTAGATTCGGCTGAACCCAGTATCTTTGGTCCAAATCATGTATTTTCTTAAGAAATTTATTAAAAATGTACAAATTATTAATTTAGAACCCATTAACTTAAAAATTTGGAATCCAGAACCCATAAGCCACACCTCAATGGGTATGATGTAATATTCAATATCCTTTAATTGATATATAAAAAAGAAGATTTTTTAATCAATCTTTAACTTCCATGTGGATGCAAGAAGGTAATGATACACAATGAATGTCATTCACCAGCAAAAAAACGATAATGTGACGTAATAACTGTACAATGTAGTCCTAACGAGAGTTTTCAAGAGGAATAATCATTACCAAGAACAGCAAGCACCCTCCAATTAACAAAAAGTCCCAGTAAATAGGCCAACATGATCCCGATTGTAACAGAGAGCTGCATCAAGATAGAATTGATAGCATGTGATTGATTTAGCACGCATTAAGAACTTTGGTTTATAAGGAAAGTAAGTGACTAACTAAGCGAACCTGGTTAACAGACCCTAGACCCCCTCTCAAATTTTGAGGTGCTATCTCGGCAATATATACAGGAACCTAAAAAACATCAAAAAGCCAAAACTAAAGCATTAAGTTTTGAAAATGTCAGTGAATCCAATAACTGTAACCACAAAAGACTAAAGAAATTAAATAGTACCACGTAAGAGATTATTCCCACACCAAAGCCTTCCAACAATCTTCCCATGTACAGAAAGGAAGGATCCTGAACCCTATCGGAAGGTAAAAACACAAGGGAGAAACAAGTACATACGTCGCAGTGTAGGTTAACGAGGCACCATATCATACACTTCGAGTAGAATATCTTACTTTGGCAAATGAGATGGAAAGCCAACCAATGATATTAGGTAAAGCAGCTATCATTAAAGACTGCAATAGGACAAAAAAGGAGTTGAGAATCCACTTGAGCAATAAAGGGAAATGCACAGAAATAGTAAATGAAAAACAAGAATCTTATTTAATTTGATGCAATAATCTCTAACCCCTTTTCGCCCAATGTACTCTGAGATTTGACCACTAGATATTGCACCAACCATAGCACCCACGTTCGATAAAGAACCGAACAAAGAGAACTGAGAAGATCAACTTTAGTCAACAATAACTCTAAAGCAAATCGAATTAGAATAGAAAGCAAGAATGACTTTTCCGGACCTCAGAAACAGTGAGCTTCAGATCTTTCATAATTGCAGTTTGCGTAGGCGAAGAGTAGCCACACTTCAAATACAACAAAAACAAACAATTGATCAAATAGAGACACATATGCAAATATCCATAGCAGCATACTAAATCGGGTAGGTCACCAAATAAAGTGTAGGCACAAAAAGGAAATGTCAACTCCAGAGGTTCAGGTTATAAAAATGATATAACAAACTGTAATCCCAATAAAGATACAACCTTTTAACCAATTGTGATCCTTTGACCACAAGAAAAAAACCTAAAACCTTATATTCCATTCAAATTTATCTTCTCCCACCAAATTTGAAGATTGTCAAACAGCCATGTCGCAAATATTAAATCATGTGATCGGAGAGAGCACATTTTTATTTACTTAATCATGTCTTTAACAACACAATCAAAGACAAGAATTGGAATAAGAAAAACGTAAGTAATTAGAATGGCATAAGAAATTGTAATCCCAATAAAGATGCAACCTTTTACCCAAATTGCAATTCCTCTACACAATAAAAGAAGCTAAAGAGGTCAATTTTATTAAAAAATTTAATGTTTTGCCATCGAACTTGAAGTTTCTAATTGTATAAAAACCAAAGTAAAGAACTTGAATAAGAAAGAGTTGAGTGATTAGAAATGTCAATACAGTGAAACCAAACTGAATTGGGCCCAAAGCAACGATGAGAACACAAGCAAGAACAGAGATAGAGCTATCTCGCATAGTTTGAGAAGAGCCCATTAAACTGGATTGCCTTGAACCCATTCGATACCAACTTCCAGTATGTAAAAATGGTTTTTTCAGATCTCCTCCTCCTCTCCCATCTTCATTATTCTCTTCTGGACTCATTTTTAAGTCAACCCCTTTACAATTCTTGAATTTTGAACTAATAGATCAAGAATAAGGAAGTTGTTTGATATTTAGAGAGCAAAAGAAAAGGGTGCAAGAATTAGGAAATATGGTGATGCTAATTGGTTTCAGACAAAGGAAGAGAGAATTAAACAGATATAACTGAAGAGGGTTGGAAAATAGAATTAATATAGTTATGACTATGACAACAGTAGCTAAACTAAGAAAGTAGACGGTGGCTGTAATGTACTTAGCACAACAAGGGTCCCAGGTAAAACTTTTGGTCTATTTTTCTTTTCTACTGTTTTGTCTTTGTCCTGTTCGTTTCTCATGTGTTTAACGTGGACTCGCCACCAAGGGCGTATTTAGGGCGCACGATAGGGTTTACCCACTCCCTTTACCCAAAAATTATAATCATTCCGTTTTAATTTATGTAAACTTATTTGATTATACAATAAATTTTAAAAAATTTTTTACCCCTATAATAAATAAACACCTTATTTATTTTAAATAAATACTATTTAAACTAATTATATTATATAAATACCTTTTAAGGTTTATAGTAAAATATTTAATTTTGGTTACCTCATATCCCTAAGCCACTAAATACGCTAATGAGTTACACTATTTTATTTTTCTCTTTACTTTGATACATCTCATTAGGGGTAGGCATATTTCGGTCGGAACCGGATAAACTGACCGAACCGTTTTTTTTTTTATTTCGATTTCGGTTTAAAATTTTAAAAATTTCGGTTTCTCGGTTTGATTTCGGTTATTAAGTTTTTTAGTTTGGTTAACCGAAAAAACGAATTATTAGCATATATGTTCTTTAAGTTATATATAGGCTAACCCATAGATAATAAATTAATATTATTAGACCCAATCTATCAAAGACTCAACTTAATTAAGTAAGCCCATCAACTTTCAAATCTTAAAGGCTTTCGGTCTATTCAAATTTTCATAGCATATGTGATAGATACACCATGAGAATTTTCACACAGAGTTATAATTTACACTATATTTAGATTTTATGATCCATAATAGTGTGCAAAGTTTAGTCAATTTTTTTTCTATAAAACACAATATTTCCAACAATTTCGAAGTTTTGAAAAAAATCAATAAATTTGCCGGTCATATTATTAAATAGAAGGAGTCCAATATGGCAATGTTCAAACCGAAAACCGAACCGAAATTAGAAAAATCGAACTGAGCCGAATTTATTTCAGTTCGGTTTCGGTTACTACTTTTACAAAACCGAAAATCGAATAACCGAACCGAATTTTGTCAAACCAAACCGAACCGACCGAATGCCCACACATACATCTCATTCACTTTCCACATCCCAATAAAATTTCCTATATCCTCCTCCTTACACCGATTTTCTTTTTATCCCTCCACGATACGCTAATCAACTTTTTTCTTTCTTTTTAGCTTTTCTTCTTCTAGAATTGAACTACAGTAGAGGGGGCGGCCGTGAAAAGAGGAGAGTTGCAACTTTGAATTGTTGGTTACGATCGACATTGGGTCGTCACTCGACGTCAAATCCAACGAGGAGATGGTCGTAGAAAGAGGATTCGATTTCGGCCATCTACATCGGTTCAACCTCGCTCGAACCTCGATGGATACCATTTCGACAATAGTCGAAGCAACATCATAATGGCTAAGGCCATCGACCTCGGTTCGACCCCTACTCGAACCTCGATGGATACTTCTTCGACGACAGTCGAAGCAACATCCTAATGGCTAAGACCATCAACATCGGTTCCACCTCGCTCGAACCTCGACGGACACTACTTCGACGACAGTCGAAGTAACATCCTAATGGCTAAGGCTATCGACATTGGTTTAACCTTGCTCAAACCTTGACGGATTCTACTTCGACGATAGTCGAAGTAACATGCTAATGGCTAAGGCCATTGACATCGCTTCGACCTCACTTGAACCTCAACGAATACTACTTCTACGACAGTCGAAGTAACATCCTAATGGCTAAGGCCATCGACATCGGTTCAACCTCGCTCGAACCTCGATGGATGCCAGTTCGACGACAGTTGAAGTAACATCCTAATGGCTAAGGCCATCGACATCAGTTCGACCTTGCTCGAACCTAGATGGATACTACTTTGACAAAGTCGAAGTAACATCCTAATGGCTAAGGCCATCGACATCGGTTCGACTTTGCTCGAACCTCAACAGATACTACTTCGACGGCAGTCAAAGTAACATCCTAATGGCTTAAGCCATCGACATCGGTTCGACCTCGCTCAAACCTTGATGGATACTACTTCGACGACAGTCGAAGTAACATCCTAATGGCTAAGGCCATCAGCATCGGTTCGACCTCGTTCGAACCATGACAAATGCTACCTCGACGACAGTCGAAGTAAAACCTTGAGAGCTAAGGCCATCAATGTCGGTTCGACCTCGTTCGAACCTCGACGGATACTACTTTGATGACAGTCGAAGTAATATACTAATGGCTAAGGCCATCGACATTGGTTCAACCTCGCTCAAACCTTGATGATACTACTTCGACGATATTCAAAGTAACATCCTAATGGCTAAGGCCATCGACATCAGTTCGACCTCACTCGAACCTCGACAAATACTACTTCGACAGCAGTCGAAGTAAAATCCTAATGGCTAAAGCCATCTACATCGGTTCAACCTCGCTCAAACCTCGACAGATACCACTTCGACAACAGTCGAAGCAACATCCTAATGGCTAAGGCCATCGACATCGGTTCGACCACCACTCAAACCTCGACGGATACTACTTTGACAACACAGTCGAAGAAACATCCTAATAGCTAAGGCCATCAACATCGGTTCGACCTCGCTCGAACCTCAACAGATACTACTTTAATGACAGTCGAAGTAACATCCTAATGGCTAAGACCCTCGACATTGGTTCAAACTCGCTCAAACCTTGATGGATACTACTTCGACGACGGTCAAAGTAACATGTTAATGGCTAAGGCCATTAACATCGCTTCGACCTCGCTTGAACCTCGACAGATACTACTTCTACGACCGTCGAAGTAACATCCTAATGGCTAAGGCCATCGGCATCGGTTCAACCTCCCTCGAACCTCGATGGATACTAGTTCGATGACAGTCGAAGTAATATCCTAATGGCTAAGTCCATTGACATCAGTTTGACCTTGCTCAAACCTAGACGGATACTACATTGATGACAGTCGAAGTAACATCCTAATGGCTAAGGCCATTGACATCGGTTCGACCTCGCTCGAACTTCGACAGATACTACTTCGACGGTAGTCAAAGTAACATCGTAATGGCTAAAGCCATCGACATTGGTTCGACCTTGCTCGAACCTCGACGGATACTACTTCGATGACAGTCAAAGTAACATTCTAATGGCTAAGGCCATCAACATCAGTTCGACCTCATTCGAACCATGACGGATGCTACCTCGACGATAGTCGAAGTAAAACCTTGAGAGCTAAGGACATCAATGTCAGTTCGGCATCGTTTTGGACCATGGAACGATCGTACAATGGACGATAAAAAAAATAACAACCTCTACAGAGGCTAAACATTACAACAAACGAACGAAGCAGCAAAAGTAAAAATTATATTACAACAAAAATATATTTACATTCGCCCCCGTAGACGAGTCCTAATACACTATACAAGCCCAATAATTTACATTACAAGTTCATAGCTGCCCGATCACGTCCAACTCTAGTCCTAAAAAGGATAAGCGGTCACTACAAATATAATCCAGTCTAAAAGTACGATGTTGAATCCCACAGAGAACTAAGGCTTAGCTGTATTTGTTTAATATCACTAAGAAGATAAGATTGAAAATAAATAAACAACTTAAACTAACTATGCTTGAATTTTAAACAATTGGAATAAAGGTCTAAGGTAAAGGTTTCCCCCGTTGTTGATTTCCTTGGTTGTATGTTTCTTATAGCTGTGACTTAGTTGCCTCTATCAATCATGAACTCTCCAGCTACCATAAATCTCTCTCAAGCAATTATGGTAATTTGCTAGACGCACTCTCTTAAGCTACGCTAGCTAGATTCACAGTACAGTTACTTAGATTGCACTTGAGGTATCGTTATCTCTAATCCAACCTCTAAACCCTCGGTTATGACTCGCGTCTATACTCCGGGAGTGATGTTGTTCAAACAACTACCTAAATATGCACTCTCTCTCAAGCAGATACATAATAAATAGGAACGGCTAATGGAGGATCCTTGAATTAACCAAAATTAAAACGTAGTTGAACAAATAAAGATTAACAACCAACTCAAAACTATATTAATATAACAACCAATTCATCCCCAATGGGTTCCACCAAAACCTTAGATAACAAAGTAGCTATTCATAATAATATGTAAAACTACATTATCAAAAGTCATAACCAACAATGAAAAATAAGAAGAGGAAGGAAAAACTTGTTGAAGAATTCCCCGCTTTGCTCTCAATGTGTTCTTGCCTCCTTAGGTCTAATTTGTCTCCAAAATGTGTCCCACTCCTCAAAAATATCGTTTTCCCATGTATATACACCAATTAGAGTCGGGCCCAAACAATTATACCTCCCCCTAGGCTAAAAAGGACAATATTTCATGCCTGGACTGCCACGACCGTGGTGTGCACCGCGGTGATGACCGCGGAAGGCACTACCTCAAACCGCGGCGTGGACCGTGGTGACAACCGTGGTTCACCTTCTACTGTATTTTTCACCCTGTTCCATTTGGCATTTGGAAAAATGTAAAACATGAAAGTTGTAGCCTTTTGAGTTAACTTTCCAACCATGTGGATCCCACATGGAGGTATGAGCAAAACGTTATGTTTATTTTACTAGACAGTACATAATATGCCTCCTCGTCGTTCATACTTAATTATCAAATTTGATCCCCGAACACGATTCCGGCTTAATTCCTTAAGCTTTTACTTAGACTTCAAAGCTTCAAATCACTTAAGTTCATTCCATAACATCTATATAGCTCGGAATCACACCTAAAAGGCATAAAATACACAATTAGTGCAAATTACTAGCGATTAAAGCGCAAACTTAACTAAAGTGCAGTAAATTAGAGCGTAATAATCGACTAAAATACATAATTATAGCCTATCATCACTGTCCGTCACCCCTTAGGAGGTAAGCGTCATTGTACCAAGAGCTGGAGTCGATATGGTTGACATCTTCAGAAGCAGGCGGGAGAGTCAGAGTAATAACCACAAGCTTCATGAGCAGTACAAGCCTCATTCCTCCGTGCCTAGACTTCTCATCCGTCTCTCGGCCCGCAGCATGAAGCTCACTATACACGTCAAGCTTAGCCTCTACAAAAATCTAAATTTCATACGCACTACGATGTGCAGTCTAACCATGTGAGGGATAGTGCAAGGAAGTCTAAGAAAGCCTATTGATCTCCATCACCCTGGCATCGAGTTCGACGGTCAGATCCGCTACCCTCCGTTGCAGGTCGACGTTCTCCGCCACCCCACGGCTCAATTCAAGCTCATCGTATTTTGCCTTGAGAAGCTTCTCCAACTCATTGTTGCAGACCACAGCCCTCATCAGTTTGTTGTCCGCCTTCTCCAGCTCGACTCCCTTGCGTTCCAACTGGGACTGCACCCGTTCGACTGCCGCTCGATAATTAGAGCGGTACTTTCGATAAATTTTTAGCATCTTTTTGTAGAATGCCATCTGTTTTTGCTCACGATGCCCACTCTACACCTCCAAAACAAGGGTCTAAAAAGAAAAGGGAAATTAGAAATAAGCATGCCTCAAGACAATCTAATGAGATTCAGAAAAGAGATAGGGAATAAATATTACCTGCAAAGCCATGCCGGAAACCCTTCGGGATATCTTCGCGTCATCCACCGTACTGATTACCCTGCTCTCAGAGGCAGCACATGATAGGGTATTGACCGAAGCAGCCTGCCCATTGTTTAATATCAAGTTGTAGGCCGCTGGAATCATAATACGATGAGCGAAGCCATCCGTCGTCATCTCCATGTGGGTAAGGCTACCCACGAACTCATCGATATCCCCTTGATCAATGTCAGAGTCGGATCTCTCCGCGTCATTGCTATGCTCCTCAACGTTGGTCGGCGACCTTTCCTCGACAATACACATGTAACTAGCACCGGGAATGACACTCCTTTGCTGATCCGACCGCCCCGAAAGAATTACGTTGGCCATGAATGAAAGCATGTGCATGGGTCGAGGTACCTCACTCCCTAGGTCTTCGGAAGCCACCCGCTTACCTTTTTCATGCCTCCTCCGTTTTCTTTCTGACAATTCCTCGCCATCGGAGGGTCCATCCACGAATTGCAGAGCCGGAACCAGTGATGTCGACACCCACATAACCATAGTCGTGGATATTCTCCCTTGTAAGTGAGCTAGAGAGAAATGTCCTCGGACAGTCTCGACCAATACATCTTGAGCGTCTGAAGTAACATCGGATCATTTGGAAATAGGGATTGCCGCCCTCTTCCTCGAAGCACCCCGACCTGTCACCATAAAAAAAGGTGAGCGAGGTCGCAAACTTTACAAAGAAAAAAATCAGAAATCTATTTGAAGAGACTTTGGGACCATAACGTTGCATAAAAGCATGCCAAGTGCGGTTATCTTCCGCGTAGGATTGCAAGCCGGCAACCCAACTCCTGAGATTAGCAACGGTTCGGGGAAGATGAGCCATAGCTGCAATACAAAGGTTAGAGTTGCAACGGTCACAAACGACAAAAAATGTAACACACTGTGATACTTACGTCTCAAATTCTACCTCTCTATGAATCGGCAGGGTTGGAGACCAAATGCTCGATTTTGACTACCAATCCTTTCGTACCATGGACTCGCAGATGTACCATGGTTCTTCTTAAATAGCAGGCACTAAACAGTTGTAGGAGGTAATGGACCGTGACTTCACATCTAGCTAACTCCGCGTACTGAGTCAATAGTCGAATCACCTTCAGAGTGTATGGCGTAAGTTGAGAGTACATACATTATACAACCGGCAACATTCCTCTGCCAAGGGGAAAAGAGGGAGGCTATAACCAATCGAAAATGGGTACTCATAAAAAGTACAATACCCCGGCCTATGAAAATCCACGTGATCCCTCCCCACCAAAATCATCTCTATGTAAATGGGTATGTCGTACTTCATACGGAGGTCATCCTGCAATGACCCGGAAAACTCTGGAGCGGAAGACGGAGAATCTTTACTAAAATCACTTCGAGATAAGGTATGTTGTGGCAATAGCGCCTCCACCGTGAGAGGACTGATGTCTTCTTCCTCCTCCGCCCTTTCACCATCGGAAGATGACAACACGTTCAACGGGGCAACCGACGGGATCCTCTATTCGCTTCGACGAGATATAGGCATGACCTTAATAAAGAAAAGGTTATGCACAACACAAAAAAGGAAAGGGAGATTTTCGATCATGAGAGAATGCACCCGAATATGGAAGTATACACTAAAGGGTTGGAATATCTTTTTTTTTTCTTTCAAAGTGATCAAAGTTTGAATCAGATTAAACCCTTCCCCTATTTATAGGGTTGAAAAACGTCAAAATCGAAGAGGCAAAATTCGAACCAGCGTGGGAAACCAAGCCCTAGAGCAGTCGATTTTCTGCCTCAGGAATACACGTAATAATGACGCTTGCGAATGCTGACGTCACACGGGAAAGGCGTTACGTTTCGGTGGTCTAACAGTCATGATGATTGTCTCTTGCCTGTCATGTCATGGTCCTTTGATAAAGTCAAACTCTCCTAAAACGAGGATATCGATTCTTCCCATCAAGGATGCATCTCTCTACGACCCCGACGAGCGGAGGGACTAACTGTATGGGGTCAAATTTGACTGATTACGCCCCTAAGCCAACACGACCATCCGTACATATGAGAATCTAGTTAAAATGGACGATTTGGGGACAACACAAGGGATGACCTCACGACCCTATCGGCCCCTCTACAACGTGTACTTATTTCTGTTTCTTAAATATTTAAATAAAGACTCTTCGCTATATAAAGGGGGTTTGGGCTGTGTAAAAGAGGAGGATTGATTTTGGGAATACACGATCTCTTTAATAATTTCTCCGTCTCTTCTCTTTAATATTGTCTCCCTCATCTCTCTAAGAGTATCACCTTCTCCCTCCCCCAGCGATTCATATTATTATTATTATATGAATCAATTACAAAGATCATTCTAGAGTTTATTATCTTTGATTATGATTTACCCCTTTATTTATATTGATTGATTTGCTTAAAAAGTGTTCAACAACTTTTAAGTCAAACATATTTTATATTGATATTAGCTACCTACAATTAAACATGGGATAGTTATAATAAGAGTTGGATGCATGCTTATCAAAGCAGTGTCTCGCGACATTGTTTCGTCGAAAAACTCTACTAAATATATGTATTAGTATTATACGAAAATAAATAAAGTAGGAAAAAATGACCCCACTTGACATAAATAGTATTTTGGTATGTTAGTTATGTACTTAATTTTACTCTAAAAAATTAAAAGTTCAAACGTTTGCAAATATTAAGAGAGCCTTTGTGATTAAAATTTTGATAATTATAATTTAACTCATGACCTTTTCCAAGGTAAGACTCAACAAAATCAATAGATTAAAGTTTATTTCTTTTCTAAAAGTGTGATAATTTATACTCCAGTTCTTCTATAAATTTCGATATTGCTTATAAATTTTTTTGAATACGCTCCTGATTATGATATTAAATTTTATATTATGACTAATATTCTTTACCTCGGTAATCAAACTGACATCTTAATATAGTATTTCTGCAATAGAAATGTAGGCACTAAATTCCTACTACGAAACGCATTCACATCACCTTCTTCTTTTTTCCAACTTACCAATGATTTTTATCCAAAATATAGTACTCTGTCTTTAATTATATGTATATATTAGCTGACCTAGCTTATGCTAATATAATAACACATCAAAATGACCTTTTAAATATGCAAATATTTTCATATCTAAGAAGCAAGAGAGAGAAATAATTACACAGGATAGGAAGAAAAGGACGAATAGGAGTAAAAAGATTAATCTATATGTTTTGCTGATATAATAATGTAATATTATAATGAAATAATACATCACCGTGGCCCTCAATGGCCTACCAAGAAAAGAAGAAAGAGAAAATTATAGATAACTCAAACATTATAATTAATTCATATAATTCTACAAAGCTTATCCAAAAATGCAGGCCACTATCACATTACAAAAAAAAAGAAAGAAAGTTGAACTACTTCATCGGAAGAACAGGTAATTGTGGTTTATATATTTGGGGGACAATAGGACAGTCCGAAGCATAAAATATTTGACGTAATTTTTAAAAATGTGACATAGAAAGTTTATTCTAATGCAATTATATTAATAACATATTTGAAATAAGAAAAAAGGAAAAAAGATTTTCCTACAAGTTTATGTATGACATGGATGGATATATATGCCAGGCTGTTTTATTTACTATCTACGATTCAAGTTACAGACATAGATAATGTAAAAATATACTTATATTAAGTCAAATTCACTTCCAATAAAAAGAAAAAAGGAAAAAGGACATTCATTTAACACCTGGCAGGGCCTGGTTAGGCTGGAAACGGAAGAAACTGATGCTAATACAGCTAGTGTTTTTTCTTTTTTCTTTTTGATATATAAAAATGGTAGTCAGTTGGAATCATAGTTTACTTTTCATAATCGGCTTACAAAATTATATACTAATTATACATATAATATATATATAGATTATACATATAGTATATATCATTCAATTATATTTAATAAAAATAGTTAGATCAGTGACTATTTAGGTAAATTCTTCTATCAAAAAAGTTCTTGGTCAAGAATGGCTTTGATTGTTGCTTTTCGGGATGGCAGTGGGTTGTTAACCCACAAAATTTGAGCCCGCTCCATCTCGCATGGCATGTTCACTCGTATCCATCCGTTCCGTCATGTCCCACTTTACTAATATTTTTTTAATTTTCAATTTTGTCCTCAAGCTTTATAAGTTAGTTAATTATATTTACTTTCATTAAACTAATTCATTTTCCTTTTTCTTTGGTATACATCAAATGAAATGTTTGTATTGGGATTTCAAATCGGGTTACATTTATGACTAGAGATATTTCAGTTGTAATTCGATTATATTGTGTCTTGGTGAAGAATATGCTTTTGAGCTATTAGGAGTTTAACTCCCAAAAGAAATAAAAAATAAATAATGCAAATGAATCACAAAGATGAAACCATCAAAAAAAAACTTTGTGTAAGAAAAAAGTTGGTGTTTCCTTGTTTCATTTGTCAAATCATACTTGTCATTTTAGCTTTTGCTTTTTAAAAAAAAAAAAGTTCAACTCGCTCCAAACCCGCCCCGCGACTCATAGAATCAAACCTGCACCGCCCATTGATTGCTTTTCTGCTAAAATTAGAAGTGAATTACTCTTGAGAAAATGGCACGTGAGGAATGCACAACATCCGCTTTCATATTTATTTATTCCATGCATTATTACTTATTAGTTATTCCCTCCTATTCAAAATAATTGATTTTTTTGGATATTTTTATACAAATTAAAAAATTTACCTTTTAGTATTAATTAGTAATGAAATTGACCATATTAATATTACTATCTCACATAAATACTCCTAACACATATTCCAACACTATTTACTCCAAGAATAATATAAGAAAAAAATAATTAATTCATTTTTAAAATCTAAAAAAATCACTTATTTTGTACGAAAGGGAATACTACACAAGTAGGTGGTAACCATGAAATTTAATTAAGAGCGTCTAGTGTTTGAATGAGATGTAATGGAACGTGGATACCAATAACTACAACTAAAAAGGATTGTGTTTGGATTTTCTATCGTTTTTCGACATACTCGTCTAGTCAGCTTATCTTTGTTCTTATTTTATCAAAATTAGTTTAATCCAGACACATAATTGCTGCACCTTATTCTGAAAATGGTTGTTTCAAACTCCTACTCTAGTGTTGAACATAATCCTACTTATTATAATAATTTATATTTTTATTCATTTTTTAAACTATTGACACTACTTAAATAAATTATGCGCTCGTAAATTGGTATGCATAAATATAGGGTAAATATAGTTAGAGGATAGACGAAGAATTCGAACATGACTTTTCTGCTAATTAAATTTCTTGAATCAATCATCAAATTAATCTACCATCATATTTGGATAGGACAAAGTTGGATAATATTCATACGAGATAATTTGATTTGTGTTATAAATAGAATTGTATTTAAGGCGAATATTTATATTTTAGAGAGATTTTAGGGTTTGTTATTTTGTGGCTAAGTTATTTTTTCCCTGTAAATAAAGGGGTTTTATTTCACTGTAGTTCATCCAAATCAATAAAAGTTCTCTCTCTACTTTGCTCTTTAATATTCTTCTTCTTTTATTATTTTATAACACGTTATCACCACGAGACTTTAAACAATATAGTAGAGGCACCTACTTTGGTCACCAGATTTTGGGATAAGTGCATGGTGCTCAACTGTACATAATATTGAACATAATGATTGTCAATTGATCCATTAACTTTCTTCGGGAATAAATTTTGAATTTAAGATAATTACTTTACCTTCTTTTTCTCTTTTAAATTCTTAAAATTTTATAATATAATTTTAAATACAAGCAAAGACAAAAAAAATTGATTAACTCTAATAGGTTTTGTGAGAAATCATAACCACCCGAAGTGGTAAATTTTCTATATCTTGTCATGATCAAATTCATGTATGATAATCCATCAGACTGAATTTGCTTCCTTCCATTCCCTTAAGAGAATGTGGAAGCAATATGCAATAAGTCTGAAAGAAAATAAAATTATTACCGTGAATGTATCAATGGATATGGACGTGGTAATAGAATAAAATTATAACCGACATCATTGTGATAATGAGAATAATAAGAATTCTCAAAATAATCCTTCACTCCGTGAAAGTAATATTTCTCATCAATTTGACATGAGATTTTGTAAAGTACATATAGACGATTATGGTCCATTCATGGTATGAATGTGATAATATGTGATTTATGGATACATATCCTTTCGTGGAAGAAAATGAACGTGCTACTGCTAGTGAATATACCACAATCAAAGTGAAAGCTAGATTTTTTATCACCAATAAGGTCTAGATCATTCGCTTATGCTCTCGATGCACAATAGTTAATGTGCGTTGCTTGGCGTTTCCATGGCGAGTGGTAGAGGAAGGGGACGCGAACGACGTTGAGGAAGGCCCAGGAAGATTCCCATAGCTATCTACGGTAGCTCTACCGGAGTTCGAATTCAAGGTGAGGAAAACTTGCAAGACAAAGAAGTTACACCAGAGGCAGTACAAGGAGCAAGCGGTGAAGCTGAATCTTCATCGATGGGTTTGAAAGTGAAGAAGAAACTTAGTCTGAGCACTCCAGAAACGGCTAGCAGCTCTGTAGAGGTGCAGACTCAGCATGCAAGTAAGGAGATTGTTGGTTCAGTCAATGGAACAGTAAAATCGATACATGCACCTAGTGAAGTGGTGACGATGCAGAATAATCAACATAAGTAAGCAACTAAAAAGCAAGGAAAAGCATTGACAAATCTATTTAAGAGGAATCGAGCAGTTGAAAATGGTATGTCTTCATCTTGCATACCTCCACAACTCGTTAATGGCCAAGTTATGGTTCAACTAGATAAAAATGAGGTAGATCATGAAACAGAGAAATGGAAGAGTGCGTAACAGCATACATAATTAGGGAATCTCTAGGATATAATGCTATGAAGAGGTTCATTGGGGGGCAAATGTGGTGGAGCTAGATCAATATTTACATGAGGAAGGTTACTATATTATCAAAATTTTAAACTATTGATCGCATGAGAGAAATTTTCTATTCTGGACCTTACACCTTTTACAATAGACCTATTATATTGAAGCCGTGGACACCGGAGTTTGATTTCAATGAGGAGTTCCCCACTGAAATTCCTCCATGGGTTCAATTTCCTAATCTTTCTATAAATTGCTAGGGTCATGACTTATTGAGTAGAGTGGCTAGTGCAATAGGTACTCCAATCTATGCCGATAAATGTACTGCAAATATGCATATTCAGGCTATAATCAAATCAAAATGGTTCTAGAAGATAAGGAAAAAACTTCTTTAATAACAGTCAGGGGGACTTACTGTTCTAAAGTGATGCCCTTTAGTCTTAAGAATGCAGGTGCAACGTATCAAAGGTTAGTTACCCAAATATTTCAAGAACATTTAGGTATGACCATAGAGGTATATATAGATTATATGTTAGTTAAGATTCAGCATTCATAAGATCATATATCGCTTATGTTTGACATGTTTAAAATTTTACGAAAATATAATATGAAGTTAAACCTAGAAAAATGTGCATTTGGTGTGGCATCAGGTAAGTTTTTAGGTTTTCTTACTTCTAACCGTGGTATTGAAGTGAATCCTGTACAGATTAAGGCCATTGAAGAAATCCCTAATATACTTTCAAACAATAAAGAAGTTCAAAGATTGACAGGAAGAATCGCAGCTTTGGGAAGATTCATTTCTAAATCATCGGAAAAATGTTTTAAATTCTTCTTAGCCCTTAAGAAGCAGGATCATTTTGAGTGGAATGAGGAATGTCAATAAGCACTTAGTAATTTTAAAACATACTTGTCAAATCCACCTTTGCTAGCAAAACCAAAGGCTGGGGGAGAAACTTTTCATTACCTTGTTGTTTCAGAAGTTGTGGTAAGCGCTATTTTGGTTTGAGAAGAACAAGGTAAACAATCCCCTATGTATTATGTTAGTAAATCTTTGTTAGATGTAGAGACAGGGTATCCAAAATTGGAAAAATTAGCACTTGCTTTAATCATGGCATCTAGAAAGTTAAGACCATATTTTCAATGTCATCCCATTGTTGTAGTGATTGCATACCCCTTACGCAATATATTGCATAAGTATGAATTATTGGGCAGATTGGATAAATGGGCCATAGAGCTAAGTGAATATGAAATCACGTACCTTCCTAGAACAACAATAAAATCCCAAGTATTAGACGATTTTGTGGTTTACTATAGCCAAGGGATGCAATTAGAAGCAGAAAAAGAAGTACAAATACTTAATGTGGCTAATCCAGAAATGTGGACTTTATTCACTGATGGCTCATCTAACGTAAAAGGTGCAGGTTTAGGAATTGTCTTAGTATCATATACGGGTGAAACTATTAGGAAAGCTACTAAATGTTACTCCATAACTAACAATGAAGCGGAGTATGAAGTTGTGATTGCAGGTCTAGAATTGGCAAGAGAACTTGGTATAAATCACATAGTGATCAAAAGCGATTCACAAGTCGTGGTTAATTAAATGCTGGGGACTTACACGGCCAGATAAGCAAGGATGCAACAGTACTTGGAAAAGATAAAGCAATTCCAAACTTAGAAGGTCATACAAATACCAAGGATGGAAATGTTGAAGTAGATGCCTTAGCTAATCTCGCATCCGCAGCTGATGTAGCAAACAATGCAAACACCTAATTTTTACATTTATTTCACTAAGTTCTCGAACCTGATAAGAACGAGGTAAATTTTAATAATTTAACTTGGTATTGGAGGAACGAAGTTGTTGTTTTTTTATAGCATAGTATCGTCCCTGATGATAAGAAGAAAGCGTATGCTTTGCGAAAGAAGGCTTGCTCGGTACTGTTTAAAGCAAGGTAATTTATATCGGAATTCGGTGGTCCCTTAGAAAGATGCCTTGGACCTTCCGAAATGGATTATGTAATGAGAGAAATACATAATGGGGCATCGTGGGAATCACGCATGAGGAAGATCATTGGTGAGAACCTTGATTAGAGCATGGTACTATTGGCCCAAAATGGAAGAAGAAGCGGAGTGTTTCGTGGCTAAATGTGCTAAATGCCAGGGGTATGGTAAAAATATGCACATACCAGCAGAATTATTACATCCAGTCAGAGCACTGTGGCCATTTATGAAATGGGGGATGGACATAGTAGGGCCATTACCTCAAGCGAAAAGACAAGTAAAGTTTCTACTCGTACTTACTGATTATTTCACTAAATGGGTGGATCCAGGAGCATTTAAATAGGTGCGAGAAAAGGAAGTTAAGGATTTCATTTGGCGAAATATCATCTACCGATTTGGTGTACCAAAGGAAATCGTATGTGACAATGGCCCTCAATTTATCGGAGCTCAAGTAACAGAGTTTTTTTAGAGTTGGCAAAATTAAAAGGATTACATATACACCATATCATTCAGTGGGAAATGGGCAAGCAGAATCAACAAACAAAGTCGTAATCAACAATTTAAAGAAACGATTAGAGGAGTCAAAGGGTAATTGGCCTGAAGTGTTACCCAAAGTTTTATGGGCATATCGCACAACAACAAAAACGAGCACAGGGAAAACACCCTTCTCTTTGGTTTATGGAGTTGAGGCATTGATCCCGGTTGAAATAAAAGAACCACGCATAAGATTCTCACAAGTAACACAAGAGTCTAATGATGAAGAAATGTAGGTCAATTTGGATATACTGGAAGGCAGGAGTTAATAAGAATGGCAGCACAAAAATAAGTGATTGAACGATATTACAATAGGAAAGCTCGCCTGAGATTCTTCAAAATTGGGGACTTCGTGCGTAAAAAGGATTTTCAATCTACAAAGGCAGCCAATGCGGGTAAATTAAGTACAACCTAGGAAGGACCTTACAAAGTTCGTGATATTGCAGGAAAAAGAGCATATGAATTGGAAATAATGGACGGGAAGGTGCTTCCTTTACATTGGAATGTTGTTCATTTGAAGAGATACTACTTCTAAGGAAAAACCCATGGTTAGGTATCACCATGTTAAATTTTATTTTTTGAATTGTTAAAATTTTACTAACGATTTTAGATGATAGGTACAATGTTAACCCATACGAAATGATGAGTCATGACCTGTAAGGCAAAATGGAATAAACAAAAAAAATTTAGCGTAGGGTTACAATTATTCTGATAGAAATATAAACGGGTTAAGCAGTCTTCATCTATAATAGCACGTGCGAGTCCCGAATAAATTTCCTTTTCTGTAAAGGACCAAGTGAAAGAGACTATCAAGTGCTCGAGGCTTCATACTTCAACACTCAAATACTTGGGGGACTACATAATATATATAGTCACGTGTATAAAAAAAGCAAAGAAGATTGAGGAAAAATCAAGCCTAGAAGAGTCAAGTGCGGAGTGAAAGTTATGAAGTCATGGCATCCATCATAGTATTCTTTCCTATGAGATAAATTGAGCCACCTCTCAAACCCTTCCTAATATTTTGGAGCTAAGGGGATCCAAAATTCCTCAAAACGGTTAGGGTAAAGACTATGTACTAAACGGGTTATACGGAAAAACCCTATATCTATTGTTCTTCTTTTGTGAAAATCTGTTATAGGAAAAATAGTTACGACAAAGTTATGGATGTAATTCAAATACATGTAAAATATTATTCAAAACTTATCAAGGTTTAGAAATAAAAAGTTGTCAAAGTTATTTCAAAGAAACATGTGTATTCCTATTTTTTTTTATCGTATGGTAACACCATTATGAAGTTGAGACGTCTCTTCATTAAGTATCAAAATATAAAAGGGTCCTCTTTTATAAAACTCATGTTATTTAGTCATGAGATTAAAAGAAGCATTTTCAAAGAACAAAAATACAGACTATTCTTTAAGTCCTTGAAAATAAAAGTCAAGAATAGAGCAGACAGAAGTTTAATGCTAATAAAAACTTCTTAATATTTAAAACTAAAGACTAAGTATAAACTTAGTCATCAAACTGTTTAATGCCCCATGACAAGAGTTGGGGACTTGTACTTCTAAAAGCAACCCCTCAAAATGATAACTAAATGTTTGATTACAAAAAACTTTCAAAAGAATACAAGAACTTTAAACACAGTTTTCCAAACAGGTACCTGCAAAAAGGAATTTAAAGAAAATATAAATCTTTTCACTAAGAAGAAAGAACCGAGGAAGGATCATCAACAGGCTCAACTGGAACAACATTGTTAATAAAAGCATGTTGATCTTCAATCGCAACAATTGGTGCGTCAATAGATGAAGTCTCAGCCTGGCTTGCAACAAGAGGCACGGTTGTGCTTGAAGAAGGTGCGATACCCGAGGCAATTTCAGCGTTCATGGGGACTTCAACTGCGAGAGTTTCAGCAGAGGAAGTTTCAATCAGGGCAGCTTCACTCATAGGAGCATCAACTACGGGAGCTTCAACTTTGGGAGCTTCAGCTTCGATAACTTCAATCGTGGGTGAATGGGAGTCCAGTGGTTGTTGAGCTTTTTCAATGGTCTCCATAACTTTAGCTAACTCTGCCTCCAGATTGAAGTTTTCTTGGCTAGCTTTGACTAAAGCATCACACAGAGAGTTCAGAAAAGCCAACTTACATCAATGGCAACCTTATCTTTAATAAGCTCATAATCTCTTTCCGAAGTAAGAATTTCATTCTTGAGTTCTTATTTTCAGCCAAGGCTAAGTTGTAAGAGGATTGGAGAGAGGCATGCTATTTTTTTAAGGCATGCACCTTGTCAACAGAAGTTCGCAGATCTTTTTGTGTCCGAGTCAAACTCTGCATCAGATCAGCAGCATAAACTTCTTTTTGACTTAAAAGATCTTTCAACTCTCTATTCTATTCACCTGCCTTAGATAATTTCTATGAGAAAGAAGACTCGAGATGCTCTCTTTCTTTCTCTGCCTAACTTGAAGAAGCCTTGGCAACCGCAAGCTCGGAGGATAATGCTCTTATCTGTTATTCCAGGTTATTCTTGTTCTCTTGCAAATCTTCTATAGTAATTTGTGCACTATCAAATTGTTCCTTCCAATTAGCTGCTTCCAACTGAGAGTCACGAACTACCCTATCTGAATCAAGAACAAAATTTTCAGAATCACGTGCCACCTTCTCTAATAGAGAAATTCTGCTCATCTGCTCTGTACCAATGAGATTGGCCTGAAAATGATAAGGGAGGAAAATAAGAATTCTAGAGAAAAATTTAGCAAAGTAAAGAAAGAAGGAAAATACCTTCAAGGTAACATGAAATATGTCGTTCATCAAAGTGAGACAACTATGGCTATTCATTTTTTCTTTCTCAATTGGGCTAATTAAAGGCTCAAGCCAAATATCTGCCTGACCAGATTTCCTCAAAAGGCTGTTGTTAGTAGGAACTTCTGTTACACCCTATTTTAACACGGATCAAATTAGAGTATAACATATTGGTGATTTCCAAAATTAATTATTAACTAAAGAGTCGCCACCTAACTATATTAAAGGGTGAGTTAGGGCACGCCAAGATTATCAATTATTAACTCTGTAAGGTCTACTAACATTAGAGATTCTAAGGTAAGGGTTCAATTAATCTTAAAGAGAAGGTGTAAGGCACTCTTTAAAATTCATATTAAAATGATTTACCTACCGAACTTAAGTTAATTATAAAAAAAATGTTTAAAGTGCAAAAAAAATTTAAGTTCTAGAAGTCGGAATGGTGATAGTTGAAATTAAAATAATTGATGCTTCAAACAACCTTAGTCTTACAGTTCCACTATCCAACTTAACGGGTTCTTACATCAAAAGGAAAAAATTTGCGTCCTCTAAAGGTAGATCTCATATTTAAAGATAAAAGTATGCCCATTACTAACTAAAGTGGAAGTCTTCCATTGCTAAGACTAAGTCATTAATCCAATGTAAGTCATTTGTTAACTAGAAACCAATGAGTTAATCAAAAGACAACAATCAGTAAAGGCAACGAGTAGCTAAAATAGAAAAAATTGATAATAATAATAATAATAATCTATTTGATAATCCAATATCTAACTATGTTTTCCACTGCTCTTATATAGTGCAAGAGACATAACAGACTCAAGGGAATATGCAATGGCTCCACGATTGGCAGGGTCTTGCATTAAGACCTCGTTTTGCTCCAAAGTGTTCATGCAAATAAAGATAAAATAGAAACAAAGGCGTAATTAGCAATGATAATATAATCTTTAGAAGATAACGCACAAAAAAAATTGAAAAATAATAATAATAATGCACCATCAAAGATTACAAACTGATTCTTGTCTATTTGCGTAGTCTATATAATTCTATTTAAGTACTCACATTTCATCACAATGGCTTAAATTAACTAGAACCAGTACCATGCTTTTTACCATTCTTAAAACAATAAACTAGTAATCCCTAAGGAATAATAGTAACTCATGATTTTTATAAAGATAATATAGAAGTGAAATAAACCCATATTTACATATCATTACACCATGTAGAAGACATAGCCCAGCAGACAATCTAACATAAGTTCATGAGATTAATTTCACCAGGAAATATGGAGATCCCGAGTTTGTAATTTACTAGATATGGTATCCGACAAGGCGCTATCAAAAGTCAAATATATACCCATGTAATCGAGGAAGGTAGGAACACGTGTCTTTTTAAATCTAACTACAATATATTCTTTCTACCGTATAGCCATAATCTCCTAAATCAAGAATGGAATAAGCTTGCATTATACTAACATATGAGAGGTTCATATTGTATTTTTACTAACTTATAGAAATAAGCTTTATTCATAAGGCATGGTACCTAAGTCCTGAAAGTTCTTAGGTCATATACTTTACATTGTCCTTAGTATGAAGAGAGAATAATACAACTACACAAAGTACATTAGCATCTCAAAGTTTTAACATACGAAGTATTTTGCTAAGTCATGATTTCCATGGAAAAAGAACACCTAGACATAAATCACATTTTGACTGTTATGAAGTTAAACTAACACTATAAAAGAGATTTAAATTTGGGACAAGTATTCAACATACAAGCGGACATAAACAAAGGAAAGGGTATTTTAACGAGCTAGTAATCATTAACGTTATTGAATTAATTTTAACAAACATGATGAACAAATTTTGGCAGACCTTAGCATCATAAGATTAGACGTGTATTTATAGGCTTGACTTAAAAATAAACACTACAAACACTGCAAAAATTTAACGAGCAAAGTAACAAAAATTTGATTTAGATCTAACCTTTTTGGTGGCAGTGAACTTGAGCTTTGAGGCTTCAGATCCACTCCCTTTTGACGAGATCAAAACCAACAGAGATTTAATAATACCAGGATCTTTTAAAGATGATAGTCAGCATCAAATGAATAGCTTACTCAACGGATTTTCAGATAATCGAACTTGTTTTTTTTTTCTTTTATTCGAGAGATTCCCCCCATGCCCTCCGGATGAGACTTGGAGAGGTATTTATAGGCCAAAAACATAGATACAGTGTTTCATGGGCGGGAATCGAAATTTTAGATTTCAAATGAAGTCAAATAGAGCCATCCAAATTCGAACGTTGGACTAGTAGCAGGGATTCACGTGATTTGCTCAGTTCACGCACGAAATGGTTAGATCTCGACTGAGGTGAAGGGATTCGCCAAGTCTTGTAGTGTAAAAATGGGAGGATCATCTATTGATCATCGATAAACACGAAAATTGGATGAGAGAAGTTCTTATTTTACATGAAATGGGACGGACAAAGATTGTACTTGATTGTTGGAGGTTAAATTTTAGTCAAAAATGGAGAAGAGGATAAATGCATAGCTATGAAGGACAAGGCTAAGAGAGGCGCTGCTTAAAGAAAGAAAGTAAAACCCTAATTAGTTGGACAGACTTGGGCTTCTGGGAAGTGGGCTCGATTAAACCTGATATTATAAAAATTGGACGACATGATTTTGGGTTGGTGGTAGCTGACATTTTCTTCTTCTTCAAAATAATTTCTTTTGTCTTTCTAGTTAGAAATTATATGATTAATAATGGTTAAAATGATTTGATTTGGTAAGTAATTATGAATCAATAAAATGGCTTGCTACTATATATAAACTGATTTTCACAAATATTTTACAATACTAGAATTTACAGAAGATAAGAAAAATACAAATTCATGAAACCAAAATATGATTTACTTGAATTGTTTGAAACATGAATAAAATATGATTCCTCCATGATTAGTAATAAATATGTACTTACAATAACAAAACGTTAATAGTAGTATACCAATAGTAATATTAGTACTATCCATAACTATTATAATATTAGTAAATATAAAGTATTAGAATATTAATGACTAGGAGTGCCACAAAATTATTCAGAAGAAAAGTGGGACAAAATTGGATATCAACAACTTCAATAGTCTCTCTCCTCATAGAAACACTTCTACTCATAGAACCCACTTTTGTATGATGGACAATAGAAGGAGGAACTGCCAAATAAGGAGCAGTAGAAGAAGTAAAAACAGTAGAGGGAGGTACAAAAGCAGATGGAGCAGGTAAGGAAGGGATCAAAGGCATGGTAGGAGAAAAAAAAAGGAATTGAAGATACGAGAGTTGAAGAGGAAGACAGGGGAAGTTCATCCAAAACATGCCCTAATTCACCACTCTCGAAACCGCTAACGAAAAGCTGGTTAATAGAGTCACGAGTGTCACGAGGGGTAGCAACGTCATCATCAGAGACGAGATGAACAAGCCCGGTAGGTGAAAGATGAGGAGAAACCTTGGCTTCGCCAGAGACGATATGTCTCCTAACTCTTGGCCTTGTCATTAATGAACCACATTCATCTTCTTCCTTGGGGTCATTCTTGTGACGACCCGGCCCGTCGTCACGGGAATTACCACCCCGTTATATTGTAAATACATGTTTTATAATTTTATATCAGGTGTTAGAGTCTATCGGGTGAGTTAGGAGTGATTGGGATTGGAAATGAGGCATATAGCCTTTGTGAAGGAAACTTGAATAAGGAAAGTCAACCCGGAGTTGACTATTTAGCTAGAGGGCTCGGAATCGGATTCGATGATTTGGTTAGTTCCGGGAGGTGATTTGTGACTTAGGGGAGCGATCGGAATTGAATTTGAAGGCCCGGTGTAGAAATAGGCTTGAATTGGCTAAGGTTGAATTTTGGCGAAAACCGAATGGTAGGTGAGATTTTGATCCGAGAGTCGGAATGGAATTCCGACAGTTGCAGTAGCTCCGTTAGGTGATTTTGGATGTGCCTTGCAAAATTTCAAGTCATTCGGACGTCGTTTGGTCGGGTTTTTGATCGAATGTGTAATTCGGAAAGTTTTAAGAAATTTAGGCTTGAATCCGTGTGTAATTGGTGATTTTGATGTTTAGGATGGTGTTTTTATGATTGGAACAAGTTCGTATCGTGTGTCACACCTCTTTTTTACCGCACCCGCGAGGGTGCCAAGATAAAAGAGTTTTTCCAATTAAAGGACAATCAAGACGGGATCCATTTTTATTAAAATTCAGAGTCGCCACTTGGGAAAGTAATGGTGTCCCAAGTCACCGGTTGAATCCCGAATCGAGGAAAAGAATGACTCTGTTTAACAGTCCGCGAACCAGAAATCCGGATAAGGAATTCTGTTAACCCGGGAGAAGGTATTAGGCATTCCCGAATTCCGTGGTTCTAGCACGGTCGCTTAACTATCATATTCGGCTTATTTATCTAATTCTTTGCAGTTATGTACTTAGTACAAATTAGTATCCCTTTACCGCTTTTATCATTATTATGATTTACGAAAGAGAATGTCGCCTAAAAATATGTTTCGAACCACGTCACATGAAATGCACCCGGATTCTCGACACATTCTTATTCAACATTTTGGGATTTGGATTTGGGTCGCATGAAATGCACACCCGTACTTGAGAAGAAAAATCATTAAAATACGCGCCTAGAGCGATTACTTATTTACACTTTTGAGAAAGCCATGATATTTGCTAAGAAGCGGCACATCTCGAAATCTAAGTACTTTATGTATACTTATGAGGGCCCTGCGATTTGTATAACTGTTAAGCGAGGCGCACTTCTATTTCGAATTTAAAGCGAACTACATCCCGCTATATTTAGTTAGGAGTTGATTCCAAATTATTTAAAACATGTTACGAGCCACACTACATGAAATGCGCCTGTGGTTCCTGACACGCTTTATTTAACCTTGTTCAAATTTGGAGTCGGGTCACATGAAATGCACACCCGTTTTAATAATTGGAGTCGGGTCACATGAAATGCACACCCGTTTCAAGAAAGTAAAAAAATTAAACCCGCACTTAAAGTGACTGGCATACTACTATTTTTGTGAAGGACCATGAAATCAGTTACACGGCTCATTCCAAAATTCTAGTCATTTGAATATATATACCTTTACGAGGGCGTCATGATTCATGCTTTATTTAGCGGGGCTCGCCTCATTTATTCAAGGTCAATCCTAACACGACTTATGGTTTTCTATTTAATTGGTCTCCCATAATAAGTAAAGGTCTTTTACAAACATATCATTCCAATTTACCATGAAATAAACCACAAAGTCATGCCGGACACTATGCTGGAGAGTGATGAGGCAGTAATAGGTGCATTGGCTATTGACTATACATTTCCACATGATAAAATTGGTCACTGCTGCCTTATTCCCTCTTATTTAAAATCAACCAAATGGTATCCAAAATCTAACAGGTCTAACATAATTCACAATCCAGACTTCATAACAGTTGCAACTCGAACTAAATATCAGCTTCATCTAATGACCATACAGCATTCATCATCTTTATGTACAAAAAAGAAATAAGAAAACTGAAATAGAAAAAAAAGATTGCAACAGCATGGCTTTGAATATCTTTCAATTTATCTCCATAAACTTTAAGGTTTATGAAAAATGTGTACCTGGATGATAACAATAG
The DNA here is from genome assembly GCA_032618575.1 of Nicotiana noctiflora. Lineage (NCBI taxonomy): Eukaryota > Viridiplantae > Streptophyta > Magnoliopsida > Solanales > Solanaceae > Nicotiana > Nicotiana noctiflora. Next base: position 72,824 of record JASVEL010001917.1, on the reverse strand, counting down.
GAGAAAAAAAGAACCGTCAGCGATAGTAACAACAGTGACATCAGCAGTAGCAACACAACACCAGACCAATCTCAAACACACAATAAGGTCGACTCCTTCCAGAATGCTCTTTCGAATGCTAAATCAGAAGCAATTGCAAAGAACCAAATAGCCATAAACAACACCCAGCAGACCCTAAGGAGCTTGAACTTAACCAGAGGAGGGCTGGTAGTTATCAGAATCACCTAGCCACTCGAATTAACTCAAAAGTACCTACTGGAACAATGTGACCCAATGTGTTCTAGGCTTTAATCTCAGAGACTGATTTCAACAAGACTAACTCTCAACAGATCTCTCACGAAGATTCTTTTGGATCTCTCAAGCTAGTTATTCTTAAAGCTTCTTTCACTCTCTTTTACAATGTGAATCTATGTTTCCTTTCCCTCTTAATCACAGGAAATGTTTTCCTTTTCTTCTTTACCTCTTGCCTATTTTTAATGCTAGAATGCTTTTCTTCAAAGAACTCTCATTCTAATGTCTGCTGCTCTCCTATTCTCACTGTTTTCCTTAATCACAGGCTCTCCCAAAATCCAGTCTCCCTGCCTCTAATGTTTCTGTTCTGTCTGAATACTCTTCCAGTCTTCTCCCTTCTCCCACTGTGTGTCCCTTGTACTTATAGTTAAAAGAACTCCTAAAAGCCAAAAGAATCAGAAACTCCCATCTGCCCATCCCTATTCCCTGAACCCCCCACTATTTAGTGTCCATGTATGGACTATATCATTAAGAATGCTAATGGCAGGAGACTAGTGGGGTACCCTGCTGTACAGCAGGTTCCACTAGCCCCTCCTATGGGCAGGCTATTAAACAACTAACATTAATGGAATCCTACCAGCTGTATCCAATCAAACTCCTAATCCAGAATCAAGCAACCACAGATTACAACCTAATGAATTTCCTACGGACAAGACAAAAAATGAGCAAACTAAACTAAACACAAGAGCTCAATTCATCACAGTTTAACACACAAGACTAACAATGGTACATATACTGGAAGATGACCACTATCATGTTTCTTTCAAGCGAATCAATTGACGACACTTAATTAATCGATTATGTGAACTACAATAGGTAGCTAATAACCAATTAATCAAAGTATGACAATCAGCCTCGAGGATTTCAGTGGTTTTTGAGAGGGAATCTTAACATGAGCTAGATTGTTTTAACAGATTGAAATAAAACTCTCGATAATAATCAGCTAACCAATCAAACAGAAACGAGTGACAATGAAAGGTCTCGAGAGGAAGAACAGAAATGAAAGAAAACATTATATAGTAGAAAAAGAAAAACACCCTAAATCAACTAACATTCCATTAAATACAACACACCATATAAGCGAGAATAGAAGGGAAAAGAAGCACTTATCTGTTAAGGCTCAACAACCGACCCTTGGCTGAACTGGATTCATCCATTTTGGGGTCCAATGGACCTTAATCGGGGTGTTCTCAATTGAGAACACCTAGACTAAGGTCTATTAGACCTCAATCTCCCATCGAATTGAACATGGCCCTAATTTTGGATTTCTAGGGTTCTTGGAGCCGTTTTGGGGCTCGAGGCTTTTGGGTTAGATTTGAACGAAACCAGGGTTGGTAGGGGTGTGAGGGTGGTGCGAGGAGTCACTGGTACGAATTTGGGGTGGTTTGGCGTGGTTTGGGTTCTAACTCGAATCTTCGATTGAAGATTCGAGACGTTTGGTGGTGATTCGAGGTTAATGAGGGATGGATTCATATAGAGGGGGACTAGGAGGTTCCACGGTGTTAATTTGGTTGAGATTGGCCTACCGGAACCGCCGCGAGGCGATTTCCGGTAGGCGGAGGGTGGCGGAGGCACGGCGGCGATTGATCGTCTCTGGGAGAGACGAAGATGAGTATGGGAGGGAATGAACGGGTGTGGGGGGTATGGGGGGGGGGTTCTTTGGTAGGTTTAGAATTGACGCTTTAATCTCGGCCGTTGGATGATGAGAATCCAACGGCCAGGATCGAACAGTGGAGCGATTAATGAGATCCATCGGATCAACGCTGATCGACGGCTTGGATCTCTTCACTTAAAACGGAACGACGTCGTTTGGGGTGTAACGGGTTGGGACGGTCTGGTCCAGTGGTTTGGGCCTTGCTGTATGGAATTGGGTTTTGGCCCAATCTCTTCATTCTTAAAAACTAGACTCCATGATGTGTGTATATATATATATATATATATATATATATATATATATATATATATATATATATATATATATATATATATATATATATTAATTTTTACTGCAATTATCCTACATAATTACATATCACTTGATTTTGATATTAAACACTAAAAATGCAAAACATAAATATATATTTTTTTTTGTATTTTACTAATTTAAATAAATAAACACGCACACACAAAGGATACAAATAATAAGGAAATTAACACAAAAAATCCACAGATATTACGATGATACAAAAACAATTTTTGGGAGTAAATCTCATGTAGGGCAAAAATCACGTGCTCACAGCTGCCCCTCTTTGCGCGTAAACACGCAGAGTTTTCGTGCAAAGATAAATGAGCGGATATAAGCGATTTTTTCCCATTCGAGCACTCCGTATGAAGCATTTTGGAAAAGTTTTGACCGAACCTTGCTTCAAAGGTCTCCTACATATCCCCGGCTAAAAGGGAATCAGGTCAATGTAGTTCGGGAAGTTCTGGTAGCTGGGACTACCATGACTGTTGCGATCTCGCTGTTACTGCTGTTACTGCTATTACCGCTGTTGCCACTGCTTAGCTGACCTCCTTGTCACACCGTACTAAACAACAAAATAAGAAGTTAGACTAAGTTACAGCATTGCGAAATCTTATCTATCTCTTCATCTTGACTTCCCATGTTCCTTGCTATTCTGTCGGACTTGATGTTCCTTCCTTGTGATCTTCGAACTATTCTCCTTCGAAGTTCGAATCTATCTTTCCGATCCTTGTTGCCTTCCTTCCGATTTTGAATTTGAATTCATGCTGGGGGTTTCTGTTATACCCTACTCTGCTTCCCTCAAACAACTTCGAAAGTAAATTGCCACTCCATTCTTCGGGCGGGCTCCCGACTTCAACAACATTTTTTGAAAATAAGTCGCCATTCCTCTCTTCAGAGGCGGGCTCCCGACTTCAACAACATCTTTTGAAAATAAATCGCCATTCCTCTCTTCAGGGCGGGCTCCCGACTTCAACAACATCTTTTGAAAATAAATCGCCATTCCTCTCTTCAGGCGGGCTCCGACTTCAATCATCAACTCGAAAATTAAACGCCATTCCTCTCTTCGAGCGGGCTCCCGACTTCAACCATCAACTCCGAAAATAACTCGCCATTCCTCTCTTCGAGGCGGGCTCCCGACTTCAACAACATCTTTTGAAAATAAATCGCCATTCCTCTCTTCAAGCGGGCTCCCGACTTCAATCATCAACTCTGAAAATTAAACGCCATTCCTCTCTTCGGGCGGGCTCCCGACTTCAACAACATCTTTTGAAAATAAATTGCCATTCCTCTCTTCGGGCGGGCTCCTGACTTCAATCATCAACTCTGAAAATTAAACGCCATTCCTCTTTTCAGGCGGGCTCCCGACTTCAACAACATCTTTTGAAAATAAATCGCCATTCCTCTCTTCGGGCGGGCTCCCGACTTCAACAACATCTTTTGAAAATAAATTGCCATTCCTCTCTTCAGGCGGGCTCTTGACTTCAACAACATCTTTTGAAAATAAATTGCCATTCCTCTCTTCAGGCGGGCTCCTGACTTCAACAACATCTTTTGAAAATAAATTGCCATTCCTCTCTTCAGGCGGGCTCCTGACTTCAACAACATCTTTTTAACATAAATCGCCATTCCTCTCTTCAGGCGGGCTCCTGACTTCAACATCAACTTTTGAAAAAATAAATCGCCATTCCTCTCTTCAGGCGGGCTCCTGACTTCAACAACATCTTTTGAAAATAAATCGCCATTCCTCTCTTCAGGCGGGCTCCTGACTTCAATCATCAACTCGGAAAATTAAACGCCATTCCTCTCTTCAGGCGGGCTCCTGACTTCAACAACATCTTTTGAAAATAAATCGCCATTCCTCTCTTCAGGCGGGCTCCCGACTTCAACAACATCTTTTGAAAATAAATCGCCATTCCTCTCTTCAGGCGGGCTCCTGACTTCAACAACATCTTTTGAAAATAAATCGCCATTCCTCTCTTCAGGCGGGCTCCTGACTTCAACAACATCTTTTGAAAATAAATCGCCATTCCTCTCTTCAGGCGGGCTCTTGACTTCAACAACATCTTACTAACTCCATCCCATCCATGTCGCCTTCCTTTGCTTCCTGCACCACTTTCTTCTTCCTGCATCGCTTCTTGGGCCATCCTTTCCTCCGAATTACCTTGTTTTGGAATTGCTTTCCTCCCGGGTTGTGTTATTTTTCTCTCGACTGCTGGGGATGTCTTTGGAACTAATTACTTACCTGCTGGGGTAATGCTGCTGGGAAAATCTTCTTTATTTCCTCCTTTTCTACTTCCTTCAGAACCTTTATTCTCTCTCGAGATCGCTGGGGATTGAAGTGTCATCAGCTGGGGATTACCCTGTCGGGGGATCCCCTTTCCTTCTTCCTCTTTCCAAACCTCCTTCGGGGCTCGCGCTTCGCTCCCTTGAAAAACTTTGTAGGATATAATGCTGCCGGTGAAATCTCGAAATCAATGTTTCATTTTCCGAGGACTGCTGAGGGTGATACCGGCTTCTTGCCTTTCTGAACGCAAGCTTCCTCGTCTTGTCCTGTCTGTTGGGGGTATAATTTCATCCATCACAGCTTGTTGTTTTCTTTCTTTCAAATCTGCTGGGATAACCGGGTTCAAAGATCATTTCCTCGTGTTATCTAGCTTCTTTCCCTAACCAAGTATTTGGTTTCGAGAAAATTTTCGCAACAGGAGAAAATTTTCTGCCCCAGTTTGAGAATCTTCTTCGTGGCATGCTTTGCTGCTGACAACCCCTTTTTTCCCTGTTTCAAATCAAAGAAAAATTGGTTAGTTTTAAAATGTGGTGGCTGGTTGTGGTGCTCCCGCTGGGGATTGTTCTCCTCCTCTTTCCCTGCTCTGTGTTTCATTATCAGAACTTGCTGGGGATGTTATTATTTGATGATACTCATGCTGGGGATGGGTTTTTCCATTTATCCTTCCCCGTTCTGTGTTTCTCAACTTGCTGGGGGTTATTTTGTTGAAGATGAGATTTCCTTTCTTCCTTTAACACTCTGTGTTGTCCGACCACCTCGGAACTTGCTGAAGATAACACTGCCGGTAGATTTTCATTTCTTCAAAATTGGTGTTTCACTCTTCTTGAAGGTTGTTGAGGATGACACTAGTTCGAAGACCATTTCCCTTAAGACTTTCCTTCTTCCCCAAGTGGGTATTGACTTCCAGAAAATTTTCAAACTGAAAAGAAAATTTTCTGCCCCAGTTTAGTAATCTTCTTCGCACCCTACTTCTCTGCCGTCAATGGCATTTCCTTGCTTTGCATAATAATTGGAAAGTTGGTGGCAAGTTTTGAAGTCATTTCTCACTTGTTCTGACTAGACAGACCTTGATGGGGAATTTTTTGATAAAAATGAGAAAGATAAAAAGAAACAAAATAGAAGACAAAGGAAAAAGAAAATGACTCTCTAGCAAGAAATATCTACAAAACTTATCAAACGCGAATACCAACTCCACTGGTCATGACATGCACATATGGTCTATCCTTCGTCTTTCACGATTTCTGTCTCGTGATTTCCATCTGATTATCACCTTTATTCGACCTGTAGTGCCCGAAGGGTTTTCACTTTCAAGCCTCTCTTATTTTGATTTTCTCTCAGCTTTCGTCGTCTTATGGTGCCTGTGAAGGTTTTCACCGGTAAGACTCTCTCATTTGTATCACTTTTAGCTGGGGATTGGGGTGTCACTGCCAAGACTCTCCTATTTTCTGCTGGAGATCGGAGTCTTTCTGCCGGGAATCAGAGTGTTATGTCCCGAGGAAACTTCTCTTATTTGCCTAGCTTAGCCTCTTTTGAAGATTGGTCAAAAGGTCTTTCTTTGGACCGTAATGTGGGTTCGGATAAGGTTAGACAGAAATGGTATTAAAGGCTCGAAACAAAACAAAATGGGTTCAAAATTACAACCTTCGGAGTCTACATAAACATAACTTTTATTGCCCCAGTTTCTAGCTTGGGGATTTTTATTTACACTATGACCGAGCTGTGAAGCGCCTACGTATCCTTTTTAAGGAATCAGGTCAAACGTAGTTCCCAACTCCTCTTTTCAAATTTCTTTTTCCACACTTTTTTTCTTTTTCTTTCCTTTATCTCTTTTTGTTGTTTTCTTTTTCTTTACTTTTCTTTATCCCTTTCTTCTTTTGCCTTTCAAACTTGTGTTTCTAGTCTTTGCAACTAATTCCGAAGGAGGGATATGAAAGAATTTAAATTCAGGCTCAAAGGGTTGACGATGGATAAAGCGTTTGGATAGCAGAACAAAACGCCTTTGTCATTCCAATCTTCAAAACATGCCAAGCGTAAACGGCACGATTAGTATTCGTCATATCTTTAAAGCACTATTGGGCAACACTCTCATTATGAACGACCCCATGTCAATTTTGGCCAGCTTGCCTTTGACTGTTTCCCTTTTTACGTGCCCCGGTTTCAGATGACTCAGGATCCAGATAGTCTCAAGTTGTTTTTGTTTCCTTTGGATGCCCCGATCATCTTCCAATTGCTTATGATTAACTTTTAGAATTAAGCCATAATTATGTGTGCGCATGTCGTGTCACTAGATTCGGCGTTTGAGCACAAGACAAATCCAAAGGGTAAAAGAACTAAATAAAATGACCGGAAGTAACAAAAGACCGAAAGCTTCATTAAACTAATGACGAAATGGTTCAATGACAAAACAAGCAAAACAAACTAGAGTACCGCCCTGAAACAAAACTGGGCAAGACCAAAGTAAATCGCTAGGACAAAAGGGTTTGACCACAAGAAAACCCTGAAAGTAAATCGGACAAAAAATGACGACAAAACGAACCACCAAAGCTCCATCTAGCTGACCAAAAGATGGAGTATCTTCCCAATTTCCAAGCACAACATTTTAGCCACTAAGTTCTGCATCAATATTGCCAAGGCTGCCAACTGCTTCAACATTTTTAGCTCCAGTCGGTACACCCCCCAGGGGATTTGTGTGCCCCATGTCATCATCATCGACCACAATCAACCACCCTTTTTGAATCATTCTTTCTATTTCCTTTTTCAAGGTACGGCAACTCTCAATATCGTGCCCTCTGACATTGGAATGGTATGCACATCGTGCAGTAGGATCGAAGCTTCTTGCACGTGGATCGGGAGTGTATCCGGGGAGCGGCGTAATCAAGCCGACATGTTTTAACTTTTCAAACAGACTTGCATAGGATTCTCCGATAGGGGTGAGCGCCTTTTCTCGCTTCAGCAACCTCTCCTCCCTAAACGCCTTATTGGGCCTGAAACCTGACCCGGGGGGTTTCCGGTATGTTCGTGGGGGTTGGTAAGCCTTTTGTGGAGCTGGGTACCTGGAAGGTGAAGTACGATTTTGGTTGTCTCGGGGAGAGTAGTGGTGTTGGGGACGGGAGTAGCGTTGTGAAAACATAGTTGGGGGACGAGTAATTGAGTTACTCGAATGGCTGGAGAAGTTGTGATAGGCGGGTATATATGGAGAGTGCGGGAGATCATCCGGCATCGGGTTCATGGTACGGGTAAGGACAGAGTCCAAGAAGCTAGGTGGTGGCGGAGGTGGTGCTTTTCCATCCATCCACGCCCGATACATATCAGCCACGTGTTGTCTCAATATCTTGACCTCCTCTACTAACCCGTGGTTCCGTTCAACCAGCTGTTGTCGGGTACCTATACCAACCCACTCAGTCTAGAGATTATGTGCCATTGTCCTCTGACTTCGTCTTACGGGGAAGAGTTATTTCAGAACCACAACCAACCACCTTTCTGGAAATGGACACAACAAAACAAAGCCAGCATGTCAGCATTAAGGTATCCCGCTTATTGATCATTCTTTTTTTTTTTTTTCTTTTTTTTTGTAGTTTTTTCATTTTTTTTTGGTTATGGATATGGTCGAATCCTATGTGGATTGCCTACGTATCATGACCCCGCATGAATCGGACCGAGCGTAGTTCTTGCAAATTAATGCAAGAAATAAAGAGATGTTTATTTGATTTTTTTTTTTGAAGGAAAATTATAGAAGCCGACTCCAACTACAAACTTGTGTAGGAGATTTCTACAAGAATAAGAATATTTTTGGTGTCAATTATGACTTTCTACAAAATTGGCCACATAATGGCTTATTTGACAAAAATGACTATTTTTGCAAAATTTATTTAAGAAAGATAAACTAAAATTTTTTTTTTTTCATTCCGTGGCTCATGGGGCATCGTCCGGCATCACCATAAACCAACACAAGACTATTTTTCATCAATTGGCCATGTAATGGCTTATTTAGGCAAAGTGGCTCTTTTTGCAAAATTTTATTTAAGAAGATGCACATTCAAAATTTTTATCCTGGGGCCTATGGGGCATCATTCAGCACCGACACAGGCCAATACAAGACCGAAGAAGTTCAAATGCCAAAAGTGGCTATTTATGCAAGGACCGGCCATGTAATGGCTTATTGGATAAAGTGATTATTTTTGTAAAGTTGAGTGATGACTCAAAACTTGATTTTTTGCGGATACAGCCTTTCGACATTTCCGCGAGGGAATATTTTCAGGTTGTGTCCAAAATTATTTACAAATGACTCAAAGTGGCTATTCTTGCAAAAAGCCTTCCGGTGTCTTTTTGAGGGACATTCGGCTTATTTTAAGCAAGAATAGCATCACCCGACTTATTTATAACAAAATCAAAAATTTGACATTTTTTGGTTATTTTTGCAAAAGGGGTATGAACCCGGACTTGATTTTGCGGCTATGGCCTTGCAACATTTCCACAAGGAATATTTCAAGGCGGTGCCCGCAAATTATGAAAAATGATTCAAAGTGGCTATTTTTGCAAAAACAGCCTTCCGGCGTCCTTTCGGAACATTCGGCTATTTGCAAAAACGGCATCGCTTTGATTTTATTGACAAAATTAAACACGCGTTTTTTGATTTTTAAAAGGGGTGGTTGAACCCGATGAGGGTTGCCTACGTATCTCACCTAGTGGTGAGAATCAAACCTGCGTAGTTCGGTCAAACAAACTACATCTTTAAAGGAAACAAACTATTTATTAATTTTTTTCACACATTTTTTTTTTAAGTTTAAAAAAAAAAAAATTTTTTTTTTTTTTTTTTTTTAGTAAAAAAAAACAAACTATTTTGAAATCACATATTTTTTATTTTACAACAAACGTTTTTTTTTTCTTTTTAAGTAAGTAAAAAAACAAACTATTTTGAGACTATTTTTTTTCATTTTCCTCAATATAAAAAAAACGGTTAGCCTGCAAGTCTGAAGCAAATATATACATAAAACAAACAGGATGCAGCAGGATGGTCTTTTCATTTCAGGTCACCTGTCCTAGACGGACCCAACCCCTGTGTTGAGTCCCCTAAGTCAAATGCGACATGATGCAAATAAACGTTTCCTACTAGGGATCCGGTATGAAGCTTTGTTATTCTAGGTTTAAAAACCTGGGTTTATCTGTTCTAGACTTGGCTTACCCGAGCGGACAGCTCGAGCCGAGGAGGAGGCAGCAACCCGGGAATACAGAAGCTTCACCGGTTTTGCAACTTATCCAAACCTCGTTCTAAAATGGGAATTAGACACTATACGGAAAAGAAGTCACACGAAGTGCACCCTTCTTCATGATTTAGAAGACTCAGAGAGGAGATTGGTTCCGGCACAATTTATATGTACAGTTCACAAAATATCAAAGCAGTAAAAACAACATTTTGCACATTGATGCCAACATGTAAAAAAAATCAGATAATAAAACATGCCAAATACAACGGTTATTCCGAGCTCGAATTCTAAAGAAATCCCCAGCAGAGTCGCCAGAGCTGTCACACCTCTTTTTTACCGCACCCGCGAGGGTGCCAAGATAAAAGAGTTTTTTCAATTAAAGGACAATCAAGACGGGATCCATTTTTATTAAAATTCAGAGTCGCCACTTGGGAAAGTAATGGTGTCCCAAGTCACCGGTTGAATCCCGAATCGAGGAAAAGAATGACTCTGTTTAACAGTCCGCGAACCAGAAATCCGGATAAGGAATTCTGTTAACCCGGGAGAAGGTATTAGGCATTCCCGAATTCCGTGGTTCTAGCACGGTCGCTTAACTATCATATTCGGCTTATTTATCTAATTCTTTGCAGTTATGTACTTAGTACAAATTAGTATCCCTTTACCGCTTTTATCATTATTATGATTTACGAAAGAGAATGTCGCCTAAAAATATGTTTCGAACCACGTCACATGAAATGCACCCGGATTCTCGACACATTCTTATTCAACATTTTGGGATTTGGATTTGGGTCGCATGAAATGCATGTCACACCTCTTTTTTACGCACCCGCAAGGATGCAAAGAGTTTTTCCAATTAAAGGACAATCGAGATGGGATTTATTTTGATTATTTCGAGTCGCCACTTGGGAGATTTATGGTGTCCCAAGTCACCGGTTAAATCCCGAATCGAGGAAAAGAATGACTCTATTTAACGGTCCGCGAACCGGAAATCTGGATAATGAATTCTATTAACCCGGGAGAAGGTATTAGGCATTCCCGAATTCCGTGGTTCTAGCACGGTCGCTCAACTGTCGTGTTTGGCCTATTTATCTGCTTTTTACAATTGTGTACTTAGTGCAAGTTAATATCCCTTTACCGCGTTTATTATTGGTTGTGATTTACGAAAGAGAAAGTTGCTTAAAAATATGCTTTCGAATCACGTCACATGAAATGCACCCGGATCCTCGACATATTCTTATTCAACCTTTCGGGGTTTGGATTTGGGTCGCATGAAATGCACACCCGTATTTAAGAAGATAGAACTAAAATATGCGCCTGGATCGACTACTTATTTACACTGTTGAGAAAGGCGTGATATTCGTCAAGAAACAACGCATCTCAAAATCTAAGTATTTTATATGTACATTTATGACGACTATGCGATTAGTGTAACTATTGGGCGAGGCGCACCTTTAATTCAAATCTAAAGCGAACTACATCCCAATGTATTTTACTTAAGAGTTGATTCCAAATTATTCAAAACTCGCTACGAACCACACCACATGAAATGCGCCTGTGGTTCCTGACACGCTTTGTTTACTCTTGCCCAAAATTGGGGTCGGGTCACATGAAATGCGCCCCCGACTCTTTTTAATCTAATTACGTCATTCCGTTGAGTAACAACTCCCTAGCTAATCTTGCTTTTAGCATAAGGTCTAACGTTAACAGGATTTGGAGATTACACACACGAGCAGAGAAGATTGGATAGAGATACAACAGATTAATTCAGGTTTACGTGCTTATCTAACGACAGTGTATCTTTGGCCTAGCTACACTTTTCCATAACCAAGATTAGCAATACAAGCTTAATTAGAGAATAACAGAATGTAATTAAAACATAAGAACTTTAGACGACTACATGTTTCAATAGACTTTATGCATAAGCTTCAAACTTCATTCTTTTCGAACCAAGGAACTACAACAACAGAGGTGTGTACCTGGAATGCGGAAGAACAAGGAAGAGTGAGCAATGGCAATGCAGAAACAGCAAAAGAACAGTAACAGCAACAGTAAACCAGTAACAACCAGTGAAACCAACAGCAACTCAATATACCAAACAGCCACAACAACCAATGGCATGCAATCAAATAGACCAATAGGAACAACAACCAGTAACAACCAATGGACCAGCAGTCACTTAGACCAACAACCAGTGACAAGCTGGATTGACAGCCACCAAAACTAGCCAGGCAGCACCACTATAGACACAAACAACAACCAGCAGCAACACAACAGACCAGCCAGCACAACAATGAAACAACAGCAAATGCCTAATAGCAGCAACAAAGGGCTAGGAGCCACAAACTGAACCAGCAACACCAAATGACCACAAACAGCAACAACAATGAACCAAACCAGCACAGTCAATCACTGGAACTACCACAGCCCTCAACCACTGAACCAACTACAACAATGGCACAGCACCACCAACACAAGAACAACAAGCAATCAAATGGCCAAAACAACTCAGCTATTGACTCAAAGCAACGAGACAGTAGCCAAGAAACTCGATGAAACAGTGACTCCAAAACCAATCAAACAGTAGCCTTTCTCTGTATCTTTCTATATGTGTATCGCAAGGTATTCTTGCTTGCCTATATTTCTCTCCAGGTTTACTCTCTAATCTCTATGACTGTGTTCTCTCCAGATATGCCTGTTATCACTGTCTCCTCTTCTAGTTACTCTCCAGTCTGTCCCTACTGTATGTATATCCCTTATAGTTCAGTTTGATGCTATATTTATAGCTAAAAGTCCCTCCAGAACACCTGCCCCTAATTAACTATTACCCTGCCCACTCCTAACTCTGCCAGACCCATCAAATTCCCTGCATTCCCCACTACCTACTGTCCAATGTATGGACTCAAGCATTAAACAATGCTGGTGGCAGGAATCTCAGTGGGATGCCCTGCTGTGCAGGTTCCACTAGCCCTAGTATGGATATGCGATTAAACAATTAACCTATTAACTACAACCAATTATCCCCATTTAATCTGAATCAAACAGTGACAAGCCCTACACCAATGAATTGCATCAGGCAGATTCAGGGATCAAGGAACTAATCAAAAATATGAATTAATTGCTTGACGACTTTAATCACATTGAACCTATGATTCATTTTAACTACTAAAAACAGAGGGAATTGGCCAAATAAAAGGCCTCAAAGGAGGATAACAGGTCGACTGTTATGAGAAATTAGAAGCATGCTAGATGAGAATTGAAACAATGAATAAAACAAACACACATATTCACAAAAATCGAATTAAATCGACCAAAGAAGGAATGAATACCTTGTAAGAAATCTGCCGACCCAAGCTTCGAACTAAGACTTGGAATTATTGAAGCCAAACGGGCTTTAATCGAGATGTTCTCGATTGAGAACACCTAGACTAAAGTCCCTTGGACTTCAATTGCGGCTAAACCGGCTCGAATTGGGTTTCTCCAAAATTAGGGTTCTTGGGTTCGGATTTGGGGCTTTTGCATTTCTGGTTAGATTCGAAGCAAACGAAAGCCGGCGGGGGTACGAGGGAGGCCATGTGAGGGTTTGGGGTGAGTTTGGGGTGATTTGGCATTGGTTCGAGTTTGACTCGAATCTTCAAATGAAGATTCGAGGAGCTCCGGAGTGATTCGAGGTTAGTGGAGGCTGGGTTCGTGATGGGGGAGGTGAGGGGAAGGTTTTGGCATTGGTTTGGTGGTGATTGGCCTACCGGAACCGCCGTGAGGCGATTTCCGGCAGGCGGGGCACGGAGGCGTTACGCTAGGTCTCTAAGAGCTCCTGAGGGAGATGAAGGGAGAGGGGGGGTCTGGCTTGGGGGGGGGGGGGCGGGGTATGGAACGAGTTTATATATGTTTTGGAGAAGTTAAATCCTGATCGTTGGATCAAACTTGATCAACGATCGGGATCTCCTCACTTAAACCAAACGGCGTCGTTTGGTTAAGTCATAGGCTGAGTGTATGTTGGAATTAAAGGATTAATCTGGGCCGTTGGATAATAAAATCCAACGGTCCAGATCGAATGCCACAATGATAGATGCTGGACGGATTGGGATTCGTTTGGGCCTGGTTTTCCTGGACTAAACTATGGCCCAATTTGATCTCATTACTACACATATATATATGTACATGTATATATATATATATATATATATATATGCATACAATTATCCCACACAATTATATATCACCTAAAAATGTAAATCACATGACTTCGATATCAAACACTAAAAATGCAAAACTTAGCATATATTTTTTGTATTTTTAATTTAAATAAATAAACGTGCACGCAAAAGATAAAATAACACAAAATCACAAAAATCATACCCAACACGAAACTATTTTTATTTTTGAATTTTCTGGGAGTACTTCTCAAGTAAGGCAAAAATCACGTGCTCACAATGCACACCCGTACTTGAGAAGAAAAATCATTAAAATACGCGCCTAGAGCGATTACTTATTTACACTTTTGAGAAAGCCATGATATTTGCTAAGAAGCGGCACATCTCGAAATCTAAGTACTTTATGTATACTTATGAGGGCCCTGCGATTTGTATAACTGTTAAGCGAGGCGCACTTCTATTTCGAATTTAAAGCGAACTACATCCCGCTATATTTAGTTAGGAGTTGATTCCAAATTATTTAAAACATGTTACGAGCCACACTACATGAAATGCGCCTGTGGTTCCTGACACGCTTTATTTAACCTTGTTCAAATTTGGAGTCGGGTCACATGAAATGCACACCCGTTTTAATAATTGGAGTCGGGTCACATGAAATGCACACCCGTTTCAAGAAAGTAAAAAAAAAATTAAACCCGCACTTAAAGTGACTGGCATACTACTATTTTTGTGAAGGACCATGAAATCAGTTACACGGCTCATTCCAAAATTCTAGTCATTTGAATATATATACCTTTACGAGGGCGTCATGATTCATGCTTTATTTAGCGGGGCTCGCCTCATTTATTCAAGGTCAATCCTAACACGACTTATGGTTTTCTATTTAATTGGTCTCCCATAATAAGTAAAGGTCTTTTACAAACATATCATTCCAATTTACCATGAAATAAACCACAAAGTCATGCCGGACACTATGCTGGAGAGTGATGAGGCAGTAATAGGTGCATTGGCTATTGACTATACATTTCCACATGATAAAATTGGTCACTGCTGCCTTATTCCCTCTTATTTAAAATCAACCAAATGGTATCCAAAATCTAACAGGTCTAACATAATTCACAATCCAGACTTCATAACAGTTGCAACTCGAACTAAATATCAGCTTCATCTAATGACCATACAGCATTCATCATCTTTATGTACAAAAAGAAATAAGAAAACTGAAATAGAAAAAAAAGATTGCAACAGCATGGCTTTGAATATCTTTCAATTTATCTCCATAAGCTTTAAGGTTTATGAAAAATGTGTACCTGGATGATAACAATAGGAGAAAAAAAGAACCGTCAGCGATAGTAACAACAGTGACATCAGCAGTAGCAACACAACACCAGACCAATCTCAAACACACAATAAGGTCGACTCCTTCCAGAATGCTCTTTCGAATGCTAAATCAGAAGCAATTGCAAAGAACCAAATAGCCATAAACAACACCCAGCAGACCCTAAGGAGCTTGAACTTAACCAGAGGAGGGCTGGTAGTTATCAGAATCACCTAGCCACTCGAATTAACTCAAAAGTACCTACTGGAACAATGTGACCCAATGTGTTCTAGGCTTTAATCTCAGAGACTGATTTCAACAAGACTAACTCTCAACAGATCTCTCACGAAGATTCTTTTGGATCTCTCAAGCTAGTTATTCTTAAAGCTTCTTTCACTCTCTTTTACAATGTGAATCTATGTTTCCTTTCCCTCTTAATCACAGGAAATGTTTTCCTTTTCTTCTTTACCTCTTGCCTATTTTTAATGCTAGAATGCTTTTCTTCAAAGAACTCTCATTCTAATGTCTGCTGCTCTCCCATTCTCACTGTTTTCCTTAATCACAGGCTCTCCCAAAATCCAGTCTCCCTGCCTCTAATGTTTCTGTTCTGTCTGAATACTCTTCCAGTCTTCTCCCTTCTCCCACTGTGTGTCCCTTATACTTATAGTTAAAAGAACTCCTAAAAGCCAAAAGAATCAGAAACTCCCATCTGCCCATCCCTATTCCCTGAACCCCCCACTATTTAGTGTCCATGTATGGACTATATCATTAAGAATGCTAATGGCAGGAGACTAGTGGGGTACCCTGCTGTACAGCAGGTTCCACTAGCCCCTCCTATGGGCAGGCTATTAAACAACTAACATTAATGGAATCCTACCAGCTGTATCCAATCAAACTCCTAATCCAGAATCAAGCAACCACAGATAACAACCTAATGAATTTCCTACGGACAAGACAAAAAATGAGCAAACTAAACTAAACACAAGAGCTCAATTCATCACAGTTTAACACACAAGACTAACAATGGTACATATACTGGAAGATGACCACTATCATGTTTCTTTCAAGCGAATCAATTGACGACACTTAATTAATCGATTATGTGAACTACAATAGGTAGCTAATAACCAATTAATCAAAGTATGACAATCAGCCTCGAGGATTTCAGTGGTTTTTGAGAGGGAATCTTAACATGAGTTAGATTGTTTTAACAGATTGAAATAAAACTCTCGATAATAATCAGCTAACCAATCAAACAGAAACGAGTGACCCAATGAAAGGTCTCGAGAGGAAGAACAGAAATGAAAGAAAACATTATATAGTAGAAAAAGAAAAACACCCTAAATCAACTAACATTCCATTAAATACAACACACCATATAAGCGAGAATAGAAGGGAAAAGAAGCACTTATCTGTTAAGGCTCAACAACCGACCCTTGGCTGAACTGGATTCATCCATTTTGGGGTCCAATGGACCTTAATCGGGGTGTTCTCAATTGAGAACACCTAGACTAAGGTCTATTAGACCTCAATCTCCCATCGAATTGAACATGGCCCTAATTTTGGATTTCTAGGGTTCTTGGAGCCGTTTTGGGGCTCGAGGCTTTTGGGTTAGATTTGAACGAAACCAGGGTTGGTAGGGGTGTGAGGGTGGTGCGAGGAGTCACTGGTACGAATTTGGGGTGGTTTGGCGTGGTTTGGGTTCTAACTCGAATCTTCGATTGAAGATTCGAGACGTTTGGTGGTGATTCGAGGTTAATGAGGGATGGATTCATATAGAGGGGGACTAGGAGGTTCCACGGTGTTAATTTGGTTGAGATTGGCCTACCGGAACCGCCGCGAGGCGATTTCCGGTAGGCGGAGGGTGGCGGAGGCACGGCGGCGATTGATCGTCTCTGGGAGAGACGAAGATGAGTATGGGAGGGAATGAACGGGTGTGGGGGGTATGGGGGGGGGGTTCTTTGGTAGGTTTAGAATTGACGCTTTAATCTCGGCCGTTGGATGATGAGAATCCAACGGCCAGGATCGAACAGTGGAGCGATTAATGAGATCCATCGGATCAACGCTGATCGACGGCTTGGATCTCTTCACTTAAAACGGAACGACGTCGTTTGGGGTGTAACGGGTTGGGACGGTCTGGTCCAGTGGTTTGGGCCTTGCTGTATGGAATTGGGTTTTGGCCCAATCTCTTCATTCTTAAAAACTAGACTCCATGATGTGTGTATATATATGTATATATATATATATATATATATATATATATATATATATATATATATATATATATATATATATATATATATATATATATATATATATATATTATTTACTGCAATTATCCTACATAATTACATATCACTTGATTTTGATATTAAACACTAAAAATGCAAAACATAAATATATATATTTTTTTTTTGTATTTTACTAATTTAAATAAATAAACACGCACACACAAAGGATACAAATAATAAGGAAATTAACACAAAAAATCCACAGATATTACGATGATACAAAAACAATTTTTGGGAGTAAATCTCATGTAGGGCAAAAATCACGTGCTCACAGCTGCCCCTCTTTGCGCGGAAACATGAAGAGTTTTCGTGCAGTCCCGGGGGCCTCGGGGTGAATCCGGACCATCATCCGGCATTTGGAAGCAAGAAAAGACCTGCTGTAATCTGCAGATCACTGGGCAAACTTTTGGCCTTCGCGTTCGCGAGGGCTATGCCGCGTTCGCGTAGGCTGGGATCAGGTGACTATCGCGTTCGCGAGGGTTGGCGTCGCGTTCGCGTAAGAGGAAGCTGGGAAGCATCGCGTTCGCGATGGTCTGGGCCGCGTTCGCGTATAAGGAATTCGCAAGGCATCGCGAACGCGTGAGGCATGTCGCGTTCGCGTAGAGGAAAAGTCCGGGCTTGGGAGAATGGTCTTCGCGGACGCGTGAAGGAGTGACGCGTTCGCGATGAAGAAGAGGAAAAAGGCATCGCGTTCGCGTGAGAGGCGTCGCGAACGCGATGAAGAAAATAGGCTGACAGTGAAGTTAAGTTCAGAACAGAACCAGTCGCGGGTTTAATACCCAAAACCTCCATTTTTGAGTTCCAATAGAAGAAATTGACGGGAATTGCTGGTAATTCATCGGGGATTCGTTGGAGGTAAGTTTTGTGGCTTAATTACATCATTTTAACATGAAATCCTTGGTTAAATCCCTGTAAATGGAAGATTAAAGGTGGGTTTGAGCCCTAGGCCTAAATTGAAGAAAAACACCGATTTGAGTGGGCAAATGGATTCCGATTTTGGTAAATTTTATATGCCTAGACTCGTATCGAGATGAGGATTCCGAATATGTAACTTTTGTAATTTTTCGTCAAGCGTACCGAAAGTCGGGTTTTGACAACTTTGGGAATTTTGATGTAAATCGAGTTGTATTGATTGGGTGTCGTCCCATTGGCCTAATTTGTTGTGTTTCTACTGTATTTGATCAGATTCTACGCGTGCGGAGCTTGATTCTCGTGGCAAGGGCATTGCGGAGTAGTCGTCGCGCGGTATTGAGGTGAGTAATAGATGTGGGTGATGACCGGCGGGTTCGAAACCCCGGTATACCACTTTGTGACGTTGTATAGCGGCGAGACACGTACTCTCTTGTGAGTGCGGGGTCGATTGTGATTGGGGACTATGGCTTAGTCCGACCTGTTGATATTATATTATTGGCTATTCTCGAGCCGTTGAACCCCCTTCTTGGGCGGTTGAGTATACTTGTGGGCCGTGAGCCGGTTATTGGATCCCGCGAGGATCGTTATCATTGTCTTATCATATAGACATGCTAGTTTACTACTGGTCCGCAGCTATTTCTGTTATTGTGCTAAGCCAGTTATTGGATATTACTGTTTTCCAACTGAAAAATGATAAAAAGAGTTTTCAAAAACTACTTTTGAGCCTGCGAGGCTGTATCCGCATATTAGCTGACTAGTAGTGGATCGGGCTGCGCGCCGCAGCGAGATATATGTTGGATCGGACTGCACGCCGCGGGAATATCTCTATGAGATGTGCTTGGGCTGTAGGAGCCCCTCCGGAGTCTGAACCCCCACGGTGAGCACGGGTACCCAAAATTGGAGTCGGGCTACGCGCCGTAGCGGTCATATCATGCATTGCATTGCATTTAGCTACATCTGCTAGCTGTTATGCTATTTATTGGTATTTGTTGGTACAGGTACAGTGAATATTAATTCTATGACAGGGTAGCTGATTATAGTTTTACATAGTGCTTTATTGCGGATTTCTTATCTGCGCTGTCTTACCCTTGTTTATTACCACTGAGTATGGCAGTACTCATTTTACTCCCTGCACCTTGTGTGCAGATCCAGGTACCTCTCAGCAGTGATCCAGTAGCTGTGCGAGGCGACATCTGTGGGATATACGAGGTAGCTGCAGAGTCCGCAGGACCCGATATTCCTTCCTACTGTCTTGATTTTGTATTGACTTTTCTTTCCGCACTTGGTATCTTGTAAACCTTTATACACTCATGTTCAGGTAGAGGCTCATGACTCTTGACCCTTGGTCTATGGGAGTTGATGTATTATGGGACTGGGTTCCCCGTTTTCATTATATGTATCGCTATTGCTTCGTGATTTGATATGCTTTAATGGGCTAAAGAGAGCTTCTAGCTCCGTTCTTGTTATTGAATTGTCAGGCTGGCTTAGCAATGTGCTGGGCGCCATCGTGACCGGATTTGGGATCGTAACAGATACGGATCTAATGCTTTATGTTTACTAGGCCTCATGAGTCTTGAGCCGGTTAGTAGAGTCTTGTGGATCGGTACGGGGACGCCTGTATTTATCCTCGGGAGGCTGCGAACCTTTAGGAAAACTTCACTTTTCTTGAACTATGTCGTGCGATCTTGTTGTTCTGAGAACTGAACTTCTATATTCTATTCTCTCGCAGATGGCGAGAACGCGAGCATCAGGACGAGGTGGACGACCTCCATTGCCACCTATTAGAGGCCGTGGGCGCGGTCGTGCTAGAGGTAGAGGTAGGGCGGCTGAGGCAGTGCCAGCTGACCCGCCTGTTGTACCAGTTCAGGAGCAGCCCCCGGTGGTTGATGCTCCAGCAGCCCCAGTTCAGGGCCAGACTATATCTATTGCTATTCCTGGTCTTCAGGAGACTCTTGCTCAGATATTATCAGTGTGTTCCGGTTTGGCTCGGGTAGTTTCGGCTACCGCTACTGTAGCGACATCTCAGTCAGGGGGTGGTCAGCAGACCCCTGCAGCTCGCACACCGGACCCGGTTGTTCAGGGACTTCAGACACCAGAGGCGGTCCCTGCTCGGTGGTTGCACCGGTTATTCCTCCGACTGCACCAGCTCCGGCTCCGGAGCATATGGTTCGGGTTATGCCCGATGACGAGCGGCGTCGTCTCGAGAGATTTGGTAGACTTCGGCCACCCCGTTTTGGTGGCGCCGAGGGCGAGGATGCCCGGGGTTTCTTGGATAAGTGTCAGAAGAGATGTTGCGTACGGCTGGTATTCTTGAGTCCGGCGGAGTTTCATTTACTACATTTTAGTTCACCTGGTCCCGCATTTGATTGGTGGGAGGAGTTTGAAAGGCGTAGGCCTGCTAGAGCAGCACCTCTCACATGGCAGCAGTTCTCTACTCTCTTTCTAGAGAAATATGTACCTCGGTCTCGTCGCGAGGAGCTACGTCGCCGGTTCGAGTGGTTGATTCAGGGCGACATGTTCTGTGACCCAGTATGAGCTTAGATTCACTCGGTTGGCTAGGCATGCCACATGGATGATCCCCACTGATAGGGAGAGGATCAGGGAGGTTCATTGATGGCCTCAACTACTCTATCCGTATTCTTATGACCGGCGAGCGAGTTCTGTCATCATCGTTTGAGCAAGGTTGCTGATATGGCACGCTCCGTTGAGGCGGATCGTCGGCGAGAGAGAGAGGAGCGGGAGGCCGAGAGGCCTCGTGGTTCGGGCAGTTTCGGTGGTGCTCCGTACTAGAGGGCATTCCCAGCAGGGCCGAGGTCGCTCGTCTAGACCTTCTCATTCGGGCCGCCCGGAGCAGGAGCGGAGGTTCGCATGGTCGTGGTCGACGGGGGTTTCAGCGGGTCGGTCATCACTTAGTGCCCTCCCGGCCCGGAGTGCAACACCTACTTCTCCGGCACCGGGTTCATGTTATGAGTGTGGTGAGTTTGGCCACGTGAGGAGACAGTGCCCTCGACTACGTAGGGGCAGGACTCAGGAGAGGGATCGGCCCTCCTCTTCGACACCATCTCGGTCTAGTAGAGGTGGAGGTCGGTCTTCTCGTGGTCGCCCCGAGGGCGAGGAGAGATACGGTGGAGGCCGAGGCACGGTTCTATGCACTTCACGACGGGCGTGATGCGGTTGCCTCCCGATGCCGTGATTACGGGTATCATTTCTGTCCGTCACAGAGATGCCTCGTTCTATTTGATCCGGGGTCCACATATTCATACGTGTCCTCTTATTTTGCACGTCATTTGGGTGCGACTCGTGGTAGTCTTGATTTACCTGTTCATGTATCCACCCCGTGGGTGATACGATCGTTGTGGATCATGTCTATAGATCCTGTGTTATATCTATTGGGGTTCTGGAGACCCAGGCGGATTTGTTATTGTTGGGGATGGTGGACTTTGATGTTATATTGGGTATGGACTGGTTGTCTCCGTACCATGCTATATTGGACTGTCATGCTAAGACAGTTACGTTGGCCATTCCTGGTATTTCTCAGATTGAGTGGCGGGGTTCGATCGATTTCGTCCCTAGCCGTGTTATTTCGTTCTTAAAAGCTCAGAAGATGGTTGAAAAAGGGTGTTTATCGTACTTAGCTTTTGTGAGAGATGTGGGAGCTGAATCTCCTAGCATTGATTCTGTACCTGTTGTGAGGGATTTCCCGGATGTATTCCCCTCAGACCTGCCGGGCATGCCGCCGGACAGGGATATTGATTTTGGCATTGACTTGGTGCGGGCACTCAGCCTATATCCATTCCTCCTTATCGGATGGCACCAGCTGAGTTGAAAGAACTAAAAGAGCAGCTTCATGAACTTCTGGATAAGGGTTTCATCCGCCCTAGTGTGTCCCCGTGGGGTGCGCCGGTATTATTTGTTAAAAGAAAGATGGTTCCATGCGAATGTGTATTGATTATAGGCAATTGAACAAAGTGACAGTGAAGAACAAGTACCCTCTACCGCGCATAGATGATTTGTTTGATCAGTTACGGGGTGCGAGGGTGTTTTCTAAGATCGATCTTCGTTCAGGCTATCATCAGCTGAAGATCAGGGACTCGGATATTATGAAGACTGCATTCGGGACCCGATATGGTCATTATGAGTTTCTTGTGATGTCGTTTGGGCTGACCAACGCCCCAGCAGCATTTATGCATCTGATGAACAGTGTGTTCAGGCCTTATTTGGATTTATTTGTGATTGTGTTCATTGATGACATTCTAGTCTACTCCCGTAGTCAGGAGGAGCATGCTCAACATTTGAGTATTGTGTTGCAGAGATTGAGGGAGGAGAAGCTATATGCTAAATTCTCCAAGTGCGAGTTTTGGCTCGAGTCCGTAGCATTTCTGGGACATGTGGTGTCTCGTGATGGTATTCAGGTTGATCAGAAAAAGATAGAGGCGGTGCAGAGTTGGCCTAGACCGTCCTCAGCTACAGAGATCGGGAGTTTTCTTGGCTTGGCGGGGTATTATCGCCGGTTTGTTCAGGGATTTTCATCCATTGCTTCTTCATTGACTAAATTGACCCAGAAGGGTGCACCATTCGTGTGGTCGGATGAGTGCGAGGATAGCTTTCGGAAGCTCAAGACAGCTTTGACCACAGCTCCAGTGTTAGTATTGCCATCAGCTTCAGGTTCATATACCGTTTATTGTGATGCCTCGAGAGTGGGGATAGGTTGTGTGTTGATGCAGGGAAGGTAAGGTAATTGCTTGTGCTTCTCGGCAGTTGAAGCCACATGAGAAGAACTATCCTGTTCATGACTTGGAGCTAGCCGCCATTGTTCGTGCCTTGAAGATTTGGAGGCACTATTTGTACGGTGTGTCTTGTGAGGTGTATACCGACCATCGTAGTCTCCGGCACTTGTTCAAACAGAAAGACCTTAATTTGAGACAGCGGAGATGGCTTGAGTTGCTGAAGGATTATGACATTACTATATTATATCATCCGGGAAGGCCAATGTGGTGGCCGATGCTTTGAGCCGGAAGGCGGTCGGTATGGGGAGCTTGGCATATATTCCGGCTGAGGAGAGGCCATTTGCTCATGATGTTCAGGTGCTAGCCAATCGGCTAGTGAGGTTAGATATTTCGGAGCCCAGCCGGGTATTGGCTTGTGTTGTATCTCGGTCATCTCTATATGATCGTATTCGTGAGCGCCAGTATGATGATCCACATTTGGCTGTCCTGAGGGACAGAGTTCAACATGATGATGCTAGAGATGTCACCATTGATAGTGACGGCGTATTGAGGATGCGGGGCCGGATATGTGTGCCCAATGTTGATGGCCTTCGTGAGTTGATTCTGGAGGAGGCCCATAGCTCGCGGTATTCTATCCATCCTGGAGCCGCTAAGATGTATCAAGATTTGAAACAACACTATTGGTGGAGAAAGATGAAAATGGACATTGTCGGACATGTAGCACGGTGCCTCAACTGTCAGCAGGTTAAGTACGAGCATCAGAGGCCCGGTGGTGTATTTCAGCGCATTGATATTCCTGAGTGGAAATGGGAGAGGATCACTATGGACTTCGTTACTGGACTCCCTCGGACGGCGAGGAAGTTTGATTCTGGTATGGGTGATTGTGGATAGACTGACCAAGTCAGCTCACTTCATTCCAGTTAGTACTACCTACTCATCGGAGCGGTTGGCAGCGATCTTTATTCGAGAGATTGTTCGGTTGCATGGAGTCCCAGTGTCTATCATATCCGACAAGGGTACTCAGTTCACTTCTCAGTTTTGGAGAGCATTTCAGCGAGAGATGGGTACACGGGTTGAGTTGAGTACAGCATTTCACCCCCAGACAGACGGACAGTCTGAGCGTACTATTCGGATCTTGGAGGATATGTTGCGAGCTTGTGTGATTGATTTTGGTGGTTCGTGGGATGAGTTCCTACCACTTGCCGAGTTTGCCTACAACAACAGTTATCAGTCGAGTATTCAGATGGCCCCGTATGAGGCATTGTATGGCAGGCGGTGTAGATCCCCCGTGGGATGGTTTGAGCCTGGTGAGGTTAGATTGATAGGGACTGAGTTAGTCCAGGATGCTCTGGATAGAGCAAAGTTGATCCGGGAGAGGCTTCGTACAGCACAGTCTCGTCAGAAGAGTTATGCGGACCGTAGAGTTCGAGAGTTGTCTTTCATGGTTGGTGACAGAGTATTGTTGAAGATTTCACCTATGAAGGGTGTCATGAGGTTTGGGAAGAAAGGAAAGTTGAGTCCCGGGTACATTGGTCCTTTTGAGATACTTAGGAGAGTTGGAGAGGTGGCATATGAGTTGGCCTTGCCGCCCAGCTTATCCAGCGTTCATCCGGTATTCCATGTGTCTATGCTCCGGAAGTACATTGGAGATCCGTCTCATGTATTAGATTTCAACACCATTCGGCTTGATGGTGATCTATCCTATGATGTGGAGCCTATTGCTATTTTGGGTCGTCAGGTAAGAAAATTGAGGTCCAAGGAGATTGCATCAGTTAAGGTTCAGTGGAGAGGTCGACCTGTGGAGCAGGCTACTTGGGAGATCGAGCGGGAGATGCGGAGCAGATATCCTCGCTTGTTTGAGACTTCGGGTATGTTTCTTGACCCACTCGAGGATGAGCGTTTGCTTAAGAGGGGGAAAATGTGATGACCCGGCCCGTTGTTATGGGAATTACCACCCCGTTATGTTGAAATTGCATGTTTTATGATTTTATATCGGTGTTAGAGTCTATCGGGTGAGTTAGGAGTGAATTGGATTGAAAATGAGGCATATAGCCTTTGTGAAGGAAACTTGAATAAGGAAAGTCAACCGGGAGTTGACTATTTGGTTAGAGGGCTCGGAATCGGATTCTGATGATTCGGTTAGTTCCGGGAGGTGATTTGTGACTTAGGGGAGCGATCGGAATTGAATTTGGAGGCCGGTGTAGAAATAGGCTTGAATTGGCTAAGGTTGAATTTTGGCGAAATCCGAACGGTAGGTGAGATTTTGATCCGGGAGTCGGAATGGAATTCCGACAGTTGCAATAGCTCCGTTAGGTGATTTTGGATGTGCCTGCAAAATTTCAGGTCATTCGGACGTCGTTTGGTCGGGTTTTTGATCGAATGTGTAATTCGGAAAGTTTTAAGAAATTTAGGCTTGAATCCGTGTGTAATTGGTGATTTTGATGTTTAGGATGGTGTTTTTATGATTGGAACAAGTTCGTATCGTGATTTGGGGTATGTTGGTGGTTTTCGTTGAGGTCCCGGGGGCCTCGGGGTGAATCCGGACCATCATCCGGCATTTGGAAGCAAGAAATGGTCTGCTGTAAATTGCAGATCACCGGGCAAACTTTTGGCCTTCGCGTTCGCGAGGGCTATGCCGCGTTCGCGTAGGTCGGGATCAGGTGACTATCGCGTTCGCGAGGGTTGGCGTCGCGTTCGCGTAAGAGGAAGCTGGGAAGCATCGCGTTCGCGATGGACTGGGCCGCGTTCGCGTATAAGGAATTCGCAAGGCATCGCGAACGCGTGAGGCATGTCGCGTTCGCGTAGAGGAAAAGTCCGGGCTGGGGAGAATGGTCTTCGCGGACGCGTGAAGGAGTGACGCGTTCGCGATGAAGAAGAGGAAAAAGGCATCGCGTTCGCGTGAGAGGCGTCGCGAACGCGATGAAGAAAATAGGTTGGCAGTGAAGTTAAGTTCAGAACAGAACCAGTCGCGGGTTTAATACCCAAAAACGCCATTTTTGAGTTCTAGAGAGAGAAACTCACGGGAATTGTTGGTAATTCATCGGGGATTCGTTGGAGGTAAGTTTTGTGGCTTAATTACATCATTTTAACATGAAATCATGGGTTAAATTTCTGTAAATGGAAGATTAAAGGTGGGTTTGAGCCCTAGGCCTAAATTAAAGAACAACACTGATTTGAGTGGGCAAATGGAGTCCGATTTTGGTAAATTTTATATGCCATGACTCGTATCGAGATGAGGATTCCGAATATGTAACTTTTGTAATTTTTCGTCAAGCGTACCGAAAGTCGGGTTTTGACAACTTTGGGAATTTTGATGTAAATCGAGTTGTATTGATTGGGTGTCGTCCCATTGGCCTAATTTGTTGTGTTTCTACTGTATTTGATCGGATTCTACGCGTGCGGAGCTTGATTCTCGTGGCAAGGGCATTGCGGAGTAGTCGTCGCGCCGTATTGAGGTGAGTAATAGATGTGGGTGATGACCAGCGGGTTCGAAACCCCGGTATACCACTTTGTGACGCTGTATAGCGGCGAGACACGCACACTCTTGAGAGTGCGGGGTCGATCATGAACTGGAGACTATATATTAGTCCGACCTGTTGATACCGTATTATTGGCTATTCTCGAGCCGTTGAACCTCCTTCTTGGACGGTTGAGTATATTATGGGCCGTGAGCCAGTTATTGGATCCCGCGAGGATCGTTATCATTGTCTTATCATATAGACATGCTAGTTTACTACTAGTCCGCAACTATTTCTGTTATTATGCTAATTCCAATCTCTGGAACTTGATATTACTGTTTTCCAACCGAAAAATGATAAAAAGAGTTTTCAAAAACTACTTTTGAGCCTGCGAGGCTGTATCTGCATATTAGCTGACTAGTAGTGGATCGGGCTGCGCGCCGCAGCGAGATATATGTTGGATCGGACCGCACGCCGCAGGAATATCTCTATGAGATGTGCTTGGGCTGTAGGAGCCCCTCGGAGTCTGAACCCCCACAGGTGAGCACGGGTACCCAAAATTGGAGTCGGGCTACGCGCGCGTAGCGGTCATATCATGCATTGCATTGCATTTAGCTACATCTGCTGGCTGTTATGCTATTTATTGGTATTTGTTGGAACGGGTACAGTGAATATTGATTCTATGACAGGGTAGGTGATTATAGCTTTACATAGTGCTTTATTGCGGATTTCTTATCTGCGCTGTCTTACCCTTGTTTATTACCACTGAGTCTGGCAGTACTCATTTTACTCCCTGCACCTTGTGTGCAGATCTAGGTACCTCTCAGCAGTGATCCAGTAGCTGTGCGAGGCGACGTTTGTGGATAATCGAGGTAGCTGCAGAGTCCGCAGGACCCGATATTCCTTCTTATTGTCTTGATTTTGTATTGACTTTTCTTTCCGCACTTGGTATCTTGTAAACCTTTATACACTCATGTTCGGTAGAGGCTCATGACTCTTGACCCTTGGTCTATGGGAGTTGATGTATTATGGGACTTGGTTCCCCGTTTTCATTATATGTATCGCTATTGCTTCGTGATTTGATATGCTTTAATGGGCTAAAGAGAGCTTCTAGCTCCGTTCTTGTTATTGAATTGTCAGGCTGGCTTAGCAATGTGCTGGGCGCCATCATGACCGGATTTGGGGTCGTGACAATTCTCTTCAATGATTTTTCTTTTCAAGAGTATATCCTGAGCCCTTTCTAAGGAAATTTGAGTTCTTGAAGAGGAATGAGAGGCCGCAATTGCTTTAGCAGTAACACCTTGAATAACAAATCCCGACAAAGAGAAGGATGAAAGTTAAAGCAATAAAGGTATTTTTTTAACATACGAGAAAGACAAAAACTCTTACCGTGAGTTTTTACTTTTCAACTGTAATAATTGGAAATATATTTCCAAGACCTAGCCTCCATAGGCACGATCTTCAACATTTTATCTACCCAACCACAAAAATTAAGAAAGTTCTCCACAACTCCCATGGTTGCTAAAAAAAACAAAGTTAAAGAAATTGATAAACTTGAAAGAAAAATGTACGAGAAAAGGTGAGAGACTTACGTGCAAAGTTCCACTTATCAGGAAAGAGAACGTTTTCTTCATCCACTAAACCAACTCTGGGGGCAGCAACAAACCAAGCATATTAGTCACGATCCTTATCATCTTCTGGGCTCACCAAAACCCCCTTACTCCTAGCCACTAAGGTAAAAATGTCATTGCAAAAAAGTCTTGGGGTGTAGAGATGAATTAGGTGAGGGAAGGTGAAATTAACATCCGCCAAATTGGCCAGATGTATAAACAAGCAACAACCCTATATACCAGCGGGCCAATTTGTGCTAAACAGACTTTGAAGAAATAATAGAAATTGAGGATCACTGGATCAATAACCGATTTAAACCCAAGAGTAAAGGGTATGTATAAACAAACGAGAGTCCAGTCATATAGGAAGTAATTCTTTGATTTGGATTGGGGATTACAAAGGGATAATCGTCACTCCAGTGGAAATCTTTGCGGACTATGGGAGCTAAAACCTCTATAATTAAAGTAAGGTAAGCGTCGACACTATCTAGACCAGAAACTTGGCGTTGAAGTGATTGCCTATCATGATGAAAAGACAAAACGTTAGGGATTATCTCCTCTACTAAAGGCTCCTATAATGGTTTAGAGGGTTCCTAGCCCTTAGAAGATGTTTTTTGGGTAAAATAACCTCTAGTTCTAGAGGAAGGACCAGGGCTAGGAGAAGGCATGGTAGAACCACTACCACAAGAGGATCCAAAGCTACGAAGTCTACCACCCCTTTTATGTCTAACAGGGGCATTGGAAAATATGTCTCAAATCGGAACTCTCCTAGGGTTAGGGTTTGAAGAAGACATGATCAGGAAGAAGAAGAAGTGAACATAGATTTGCACAATTCAAATGTTCGAATTTTTTTATGTGGTACAAGGTAAAAGGTAAAATTATATTTATACTGATGGGCGACCGTCAAAAGCAAAAATGCAGTAATGGAAGGGTCATAATAATGGTAACTGGTACTTCGTGAATAATGGAGCTACAAAAAAGGCTTTGAAAAGGAGTGCAAACTGCAAAATTGATAAGAAGTTGACACGTGTGAAGAGCATTAAATAGAAGTGACCATTGAAGCGTCAATTTTGTCATAGCATTAATTGTGACAAAAATTCTCCTTTAATGAAATCCACTTCCCAAATATTTAACTGACGAATAAATAGAAAGTGTGGGGGGGGGGGGACTATCTGTATTGGAAAAAAATTAGTTTGCATATTGGAGATGACATGTCATGACACGTAGACTGATCAAACAGTTAAAGAATTAGTGTTAGTTAAGAGGTACGTACAATAACAGATATGAGCAAGGTAAACAGAAGAGGCACGAGCAGTCGTACAAGCCATTTAATGCTCGTACCTATTCAAGACATTTAAAGCTCAAAGAACGTGAATAATCAAAGGAATGAATCTAACAGCAAATAGGAGTCCCGATACAATATTTAATAAATATTAAATATTGAAAACGTTAGAGAATATGTATTTAATGTATATGATTGTATAACGTATCATTTAAAGTCATTAATTTCCCATAATAGCCTTATTATGACAAAGGTAAAACTCATATCCCTAAAATAGCTATAAAAGGGAAAAGACAAACAATTGCAAGGACACGAAACAATATTGGAATATACTTTGATTTACTTGCTTTTTGATTATATTATTCACAAATATCTTTCTTTATCTTTTCTGATTATCAGTAATCCGATATTCTTCTAAATTCTAGCTTTGACTAAAAATCTAGTTTTTGGTTAAACAGAGCGATTGAGGTTTGCTCTAATAAATAAAACTAAAACACCAATAGAGATAAGTTTGTCAAAATTTTCATCGATGCCTTCACTTTTTATAATCCACCGCTACCTTCGATGCAGAATGACTCAATTGCTGCCTCACTGGAAGAGAAAGAAATTCATGCCCTTTTGATGGTCCATCGCTGCCTCATTGAGAGAGAAATAAATTCGTGCCCTTTTGAGATTGAGCATCAAAGTAGATAGAGAAAGAAAATAGTGTAACTGAATAGCGTATTTAGTGGCTTAGGGCTAGGAGGTAACCAAAATTAAATATTTTGTTATAAACTTTAAAAGGTATCTATAGAATATAATATTTTTAAATGGTATTTATTTAAAATCTATAAGGTGTTAAACTTCGGTATATGAGGTAAAAATTCAAAAAAATAATAAGCATTTTTAAAGTTATTGAAAAGTAGCTATTTTACTAAAATACAAAAATTTTCAGCATAATATGCTAGATTAAGAAGTTCACGCGCATAAACATCTAGCATATTATGTTGGAACTCTAGCAAACAAAAAGTTCCAGCATAATATGGTGGCATTGGAGCTCCTGCGTATGAACTTCCAACATATTATGATATTCCAGCACATCATATAATTTTTTAGCACATCCTATTGGAATCTCATATATAAAAATTTGAACTCCAGCATAATGCTGGAATTTTTCGGATTTTTAGGGTGTTTAAATTTTATTTTTACATGAAAAAGTGATTAAATCTTGATTACTTTTGAATATGTAGCTATTTCTTAATTACCAGTTATAAATCTAGTTATTTCTGACCCCCCTCCCTAATTAGCTTAGGTATAACATCAATCCAATACATGGAATGTATCATGTGTACTGTATATGGGAAAATGACATTATATAGTCGTCTCAACATATATAAATTTATATATTTTTTAACAAACGAATATAAATAATTTCGGATTACTCTAAGACGGGAAGTTCTATACTTCACACAAGTGACATTAGTTGTGTGAGGCTCTTTTCTCTCACTAGTGGCGGAGCCACCCTTGTGTGAGGGGCAACACTCCTTCACCAGAAAATAACACTGCGTAAATAGGTATTTTTTTTAAAGATTGAATATATACAAGAGGTTGACACCTCTTTACACAAGACAAACTCTTAGTACAATGATCAAGAAGTGTCAAAATTTACAGAAGGTTGCACGTTTCATTCCCAATAGTAATAATTTTTTTTTATTTTGACGTCCCTTTGTATAATACCTAGCTCCGGCGACATAAAATAAAATTTTCCCTCCATTACTAGTAAAAATAGCTTGGAAGTAATCTTCCACGATAACCACAAAAAGGAAAAGCGGAAACGTAAAATACACATGCCCAATATATTTCAAATCATATTAATTTATTAGAATTTTAAATATTAAATTAAAATGAAAAATATCAAGTTAATTAATACTACAATTTAATGATAACTATATTTAATAAAAAATATACGTATGATGTATTTACAGGATTGGTGCAAATATTCACATTAAAATTTTACCTCCTCCATCCCTCGCAGCGTCAATCCTTGAAAACCACAAAGTTGAGAGTAACAGTGACAGTGCTGCCTTCAAAAATCTTCAACAATGGGGGAAGAATCAGAATCTCAATCTCAACCCAACCCTAACACCATCACCTACCTAATCAATGTACCCCGCCAAACTCATTCACCCCCCACCAAACTCCCTTCTCGACCCAGAAAAATTCGCAAACTTTCCAACACTACAGATTCCCACTATAATTCCAATCCAAGGCTCATTCCTCGTTCACTTTCATCCGAAGGTGAACTAGAATCAGCCATAAATTACCTCAAATCCTCTGACCCATTACTTATCCCATTAATACAAACTTACCCACTTCCCATTCTTGAACTTTCTCAACCCCCTTTTCTTGCCTTGACAAAAAGCATTCTTTTTCAGCAATTAGCTTATAAAGCTGGTTCTTCAATTTACACTCGATTCATCTCCCTCTGTGGGGGCGAGTCAAGTGTGGTACCAGATATGGTCTTGGGATTAACCCCACAACAGCTTCGTCAAATTGGGATATCTGCTAGAAAAGCAAGTTATTTACATGACCTAGCAAGGAAGTATCAAAGTGGGATTTTGTCTGATAAGTCAATTGTGAAAATGGATGATAAGTCCCTTTTTGCTATGCTTACTATGGTTAATGGAGTGGGGCCTTGGTCAGTTCATATGTTTATGATATTTTCATTGCATAGGCCGGATGTTTTGCCAATACATGATCTTGGTATTAGAAAGGGAGTTCAAATGTTATATGGGCTTGAGGATCTTCCTAGGCCTTCACAAATGGATCAGTTGTGTGAGAAATGGAAGCCTTATAGATCGGTTGCTTCTTGGTATATTTGGAGGTTTGTAGAGGCAAAGGGGGCGAATTCGAAAGCAACTGTTGTGGTGAATTCTGATGTTAGTTTGCAGCTACAGCAGCAAATGTTGTCAATGCAGCAGCAACAACAACATCAGCATTTCTTGGGTCCTCTTAATGGGATTCATAATGTTGGGTATGTTTCCTTTTGCTTCTAGTTTACCATTAACTGTGCAGTAATTGTTCTTCTAAGTTTTTCCATGAACGTTTCATTGCGGTCAAATTAGTATGAAATGATGGTTATCGCATCGGTTGGGGAAAGTTGATTGATTACTTTTCTTAGTCGAGATGAATGTACCATTAACCTATATGACAATGTGTAGAGTATTGATGCCCGTGGGAACATTGTAACTTCGGGGAACAAGAATTTTGCTCAGGAACTTCATGATCAGTGAGTAAAATTTCTAGAATGGATGGAAATAAAGTTTTAGGCTGTCTACATGTATACATATAACTTATCAAGATACCTATTGCATCAAACACAGATTGAGATTTGAGGTAGCCTTTGGGGGGGGGGGAGACTATGGATATGGGCGTTGGAGTGTGATATTAAACTATAAGATAGCATTGTGACCCTATAGAAGAAGCTCAGAACAGACTCGCGTCAAATTAAAGCACATAATGTGCTAGAACGTTAATGCATAATATGTTCTCTAAGGCGACAGTACCTCATTATTGAAGCTATTAAGTTTTCAAGCTGCATATACAAGTTTGTATGCATTTGTTTGAGCTTCTAGTTTAGCAACTTTTACATGACATGACTTGTCGATTCACCTGAATTGACAATCAAATATGCTTTATAGAATCATTGGCTTATTTACCCTCTTGCATTTTTTGAATCTTCTCTAGTGTTTTCCTGGTATCTCCTCAGATGTTTAAAAATCTTCTACCATGTTTTCCTTTTACTTTTCAAGGTAAAACTCATCCCCACAATAGTTTAGTTACACTGTAGTTAGATTAATCTCAAGATAGTTCTTTTTTTTTGTTGTTAACCATGGTGTCTGTCTCCGGTGAGTTCCAGCTTGCGCTCACCTCAACTAGATCCATGAGGTATCTGCTACCTTCCACCAACACAATTACCCAGTAACTCTGTGCGCCAAGACTTGGACAGATGAGAAGAAATCACCTAGTGTTTTTGCCTCCATTGGAGATTTGAATCTGAGGTTCTCAACACACTTCATTGACCACTAGGCCACACTCTGGGTGCATAATCTCAAGGTTGTTCATCTTTGTTAGTGAAAAGATTAAACAGTAAAAGAAAAGAAATAGTATGAAAAAAGTGATAACATCAACTTTGCTCCATTGAATCTGAGCGCATCTACATCCTGTTTCCTTGGTTACTAAATTTATCATTCCAAGTTAAAAACTCATGTTGGATCCTGGTAGGATCTTAGTTCCCAATCATATGTCTAAAGCTTTCATTTGAAGGAGGAACTTTAAAAGTGATTATGACATTTTAATGAAGATATAGAAGAGGAGATATTTTACTTCCTACTATGTATGTGGATTGTGGAGAAAAACAAAAGGAAAGTGTACTAAAAAGAATTTGCGGAGGAATTTCCTTATATATATCACTGTTAATAGCCATTGGCTTTGCCATTTAGGTTGATGGTTGGTGTAAAAAGTTTCTTGGGTAACAAGTCTAAGAGTAGCCTTATAGAATTGAGTTGAGTCACTGATTTGCTAATTGACAATAGATGAGAATAAGAACCCATGTGATTAGCACGTGATTTCCATTATTAAAAGCATGAGAGTGTGACACTTTGCAGGGCTGAGTTTATTCTATAATACTAGTAATTTCCACTTCTCATTAGCCTCATGAAAGCACGAGAATGATCCGTATAGACTTGGGATCCAAGATCTTTTGCCAATTTGCCCTTTTTTCTTCCTTAATGAAATCGTTTTCTGGTTTAAGATGCTAGTTCATAAAATTATACTACTCCGTTAATGAAAAAAATGTGCTGCTTTCTCCGATCCCTTTTCAGTAGACAACTTTGCCATGAATTTTAGTGACTCAAAATTTTCATCCCATTACTTAAGGAATTATTTTGAAAGTAAATTCCGTTAAAGTTCTGTGAGCAAGTGAACATAATTGATTGGATCTCCCACATTCAAGAGC
This sequence comes from Nicotiana noctiflora, assembly GCA_032618575.1. Classification (NCBI taxonomy): domain Eukaryota; kingdom Viridiplantae; phylum Streptophyta; class Magnoliopsida; order Solanales; family Solanaceae; genus Nicotiana; species Nicotiana noctiflora. The sequence continues at coordinate 38,334 of JASVEL010001917.1, read as the reverse complement.
CGGATAATTTGAGGGGCTAGGGATTGGAACAACCAAGCTGTATATGACTCTGGTGACATTTAAGAACTTTTAACTGGAAAAGAGTGGATCCGCTGAAGACATAACTAAGGTTAGCGTTTAATATAGATTTTTTGTGGCTTGATTGATGCTGCATAATGATTAAGGTTTTCATTTATCGTCGTGTTGTGGTCATGGTGCCTAGCACTAGACCATTTCTTTTAATGATGATGTTGTGATGGCTTTATCCTCATGGTAGTAAGTCAATGTTAAGGGATTTTCCCCTATTCAAAGCTCAAATTTTCATGGTAGTGAGTTTACTTCCTTGCATAAGTAGAGTTTAAGGCTTTATGTGCAGATTGATTTACTAGTAATTCTCTTTCAAAATCTTGAAATTAATGTGAAGCTTACAACAACAACGACAACCCAGTATATTACCACAAGGATTAATGTGAAGCTTACCTTTATCAAAAAAGAGAAGTAGGAAATAGAGAAACTTAGTTGTGAGTTTTCGTGTCCCTTCTTTCTAAATGATGAGACTGAAAAACAACATCAAGTAGATATCTACTTAGTGTCTTTGGCTTGTGACTTAACTACGTATTCGTAAATTTTCCTCTCTTTTTCATGCTTCCTCCTAATTTGGATTGGCTACCACTTGTCGCCCTGTAGTTCATGTAGTTCTAGAGGCATGACATCATATAACTTTCTCTGCTTTGCTGCTTTATGTTTATTGCATTTTTTGCTTCATCTTTTAAGCTAGGTGTAAATTGTCTGTCCTTCGGACTATACTATAAGGTAGGACCGAATAGGATAGATAAAGCTGGATTAATCCCATCTTGAAGGTGAGGTTAGTATTAAAAATTTTAAAATTGGGAAGATGAGGGGCCAGTTATGTTCCTTCTTCGGATCTCTGTAATGGCAGATCATAATCTGGAAGTAGGCAAAGCATAGGTCCTCTTTAGTAAAAGGACAGATAAAATGTAGTTCCATCGGGTTCAACTGAATCTAGTATTTTGTTATTTGGAGCATAAATACATATGTAAAAAATTATTAAATATATATATATATATACATATTTTTACAGTTTTCCCTTTGTACAGATTCATTTTAGCATATCTACCTTGTTGTAGCTACAACTCTACTATTATTTTCTCGTTTGCTAATGTAAATACATACAGGGCATGTGCATGGGGACAGTAAGTGCAGTAGCGGAGTTTTCAGTTGGCTGTGTAAGTTTTTTTGTGGTTGCAAATAGCTCCCACTTTAGCCACAAGTTATCTAGGTGTATTGTTAAGTCTGGAAAATCAAGCTGAGAACATTGTACATTCACTTTTATAACTTCAGCTACAACTTTTGTTGTGACTCATCTTTTTTACTGAGGAAGTCCACTTTGGAACTGTCTTGAATACACATATATATATATTTTAAAATTTAATGAAACTTTACCAGTTTATAAATATTTAAATTATATTATTTTATAAAATATTAAAAATTAAATATTTAAATTATATTACCCGTCGGTGACAATAAAGTTTATACGCTACTTAGAAGCTCAAGTAACTAGAGTCAAAAACAATAAAGTTTTCTACACAAAGGAACAAAAAGATGACTAACTTGGAATTTGAACTTTCAAAATGGAGTTTTCTTTGTATTTATTAAAAAAATGAATATTCATTGCTTTTGGGAGATATTAGCAGACGATTGGACAAGATAAAGAATTGGGAAATATCATGAATTGGGGCTTCAATCAATAAAAAAGGTTTTAACTTTTAAATTTAACTTTTGACAAGAGGGGTTGCTCTGATGGTAAGCAACTCCCACTTCCAACCGAGAGGTTGTGAGTTCGAGCCTCCCAAGAGTAAGGTGGAAATTTCTTGGAGGGAAGGATGCCGGGTTTCTTTTTTGAAACAGCCTTTCTACCCCACAAAAATTGCTAGGGATGGTGAGGAGCAAACAAAAATCCCAGACCCCACTAAGTGGGATTATACTGGGTTGTTGTTGTTGTTGTTGTTGTTTTAAATTTAATGCATTTCAGTTCCTTTTTTAAAATTTTTGAGCAATTACTAAGCTGAATTTTGAAAATTTGAATATTATACGAAGGACTTATTCAACAAAGTTTTTTTTTAATTTGAAAAAATCTTTGGGGCTTATGCCTCAATAAAAAAATGCACCCCGAATCAGGTGTGTTTCGAATTGTTGGGTGTATGTCTCTTGAGACTTTCAACCCACACATCGCCCCAGATGTATTTGGTGCCCCTCGCTCTGGGGCTCGTCCCAAGATGCCTTTTAAAACAGTGTTTTAAACAAGTCCATTGGTGTAGAAGTCTCATTTGTAATCGTATGTACTAACCGTTTCATTAAGATCAAGTGCTAAGTGGTTTAGAGAGAAGTGGATATTCGTTTTACTGAAGTTGACTTCATTGGAATATACAGTTTGACAAAATCGAGTAATTTCGGACTTGTATCCTGCTTACCGTGACAGATATTATGTAATACTAGTATATGATAAGTTACGCATGAATTTGTAATGCAGAGATTAATAATATAAGCTGTGTTTTAAAAGGGAAAACTTACATAAATGTCCCAAATAAATCTCAACTTACAAATCTCTAGTCATTAGTCATAGACTTATTAAAACTAGTCAACAAAAATTTAAAATGCAAATAATAAGGTTCTTTCTCTCAAACAATCACATGCAAAAATCACCTTCCATATATTAAGCGTGATTAGCAATATTAGATACAAGACGGAAAGGACGAGGTAGCAAATAAGGTGATGAAATACAAAAATCTATACAATATTCTTAAAATCTAAACAAAAAAGAAACCTTTTCAATGGGTATAGATGAAACACATTGAAAATATATAGATAAGTCAATATACAAAATTTGAGGAAGATTGGAGATGATTTGGACCGATTTTGTATCAAAATCCGTAATTAAATCGAGTTCAAAAAATTCTTCTGCGACACATGTATCAAACATGTATCACGCATGTATCTCACACACATATATACATGGATATACACGTGATACACAATTGATACAAATATGATACATATGTGATACACAAATGATATACAGTGTGATACATATCATATTTTTTTCATGTTCAACTTTTACAGTTTTACTTCGAATTTTTAATTCAAACCACCTCAAAACTTCACCAAATCATCCCAAAATTGAGGTTCAAGCTCCTTAAGTTGTGCCAAATCTATTCTAATAACACACACTCAAAACAAAGCAAAATTAAATTTTTTTTTGCTACAAATAGCTAATTTGGCTAATATTAATAATATTTTATTAATTGACCAATTTTTGTAATGAGCTACTTATAAATGGACATAACTGATAATTTCCTTTTTAAAAAGCGTGGGCATAGGGCGAAGTATTTTTCATATGCCTAGGCATAAGCCCCATAGGTATTTAATTTTTAATATTTTATAAAATAATATAATTACAGTAAAAATTTATAAACAGGTAAAACTGCATAAAAAAATAAAGAAAACTATATATATATATATATATATATATATATATATTTGTGTGTGTGTGTGTGTGTGTGACTAGTCAAAATAATATATTATACTCTACTTAGAAGCTCAAGTAACTTGAGTGGAAAAGAATCAAATCTTCTATATGAAGGAACAAAAAGGATGGCTAACCTACAATTTGAAGTTTGAACTTGTTGCTATGAAGAAGAATGAAGTTCTCTTTGTATTTGTAAAAAAAAAGAATATTCGTTGCTTTTGAAAAATATTAGCAGATTAGCGGACAAGATAAAAAATTGTAAAAGACCATGAATTGGGGCTTCAATCAATAAAAAAGTCTTAACTTTTCAATTTAATGCATTTCAGTTCATCTTTAAAACTTCTGAATAATTACTAAGCTAAATTTTGAGAATTCGGGTGTTATATGAAGGACTTTTTCAATAATTTTGGATTTAATTTGATAAAATCTTTCGAACTTAAGCCTCATAAAAAATGCTTCCCGAACACCCGGGCATACGCCCTGAATTGCTGGGCGTTCGCCTCTTGATACTTTCGCCCTACACTATCGCTCCGCGGCTCGCCCCGAAAATGCCTTTTAAAACACTGAATGTAAGGATGTTATTGTTCCATGTTTTGTTTTATGTTTTAAAAATTAGTATATAATGTGTTATTCAAAATATATTTTACTTTTTTGAATAAAATAAAAGTTTGTTTACCACTGCTGGAGTTGGTGTTTAGCTAGAAAATAGGAATTTCGGTCACGTCTTAAGTTTAGAAGTACTCGGGTTACTAATAATCGAGAAAAGGAATATTTTTGCTATGAGAAAGGAAAATTAGTGTTTGAAATAGCAAATCAATCAATATAAAGCAAAAGTAAATAAGTGTATTCTACTAATAATTAGAACGTATCCATACAAATGACATTTCACTTTTTTTATAGCTACTCCTAGGTACACCGTCTGTTCCTTCTCGTAATGGAGTCATTATGAGCATTAACGTTATAATTGTAAATCATAACTATTTCATGAAGATGTTATAACATTTCTAATCAATCACACTCATTAAATGAAGATTAATGAATCTGTATTTTTTGCTGTCTTGATTCACTCCACTGGTGTCTCTTCAAAATATGAAGAGGCTCGAGCAACTATTTCTTCTTGTCTTTTAGACTTTTTGCTCGTGCCAATTTAGACTCACATCTTTTTAAGTACTCTTCTCAAACTTTCACTTTTCTTATGATCCTTGTGCCTTGCCATGTCAGACACATATTTAATTCTACGTGTAATATTTATTTCCCCCAATATAAATAGTCCCTCACTTTGCCAATTATTCAACAATTGAATATTTGAAAAGTGAATCTTTTTTATGGCGGAAATTTTTGCTTCCATTTCCCACGTACCATTATACCTTCTTCTGAACTGATGCGTCGTATGTCACTTCCATTTAATGCATGTGACACATGGTAGTCATCGCTTGGCTATGCAACTCTGTAGCGGTATTAAGGCTCTTGTGCGTTGCTCCAGTCACGAAGAGAAAGTTTTTATAATAACATTTCCATCATTACCTTTTTTGTATGACAATTGCTTCTGTATATAAATACATCTTTTGCCTTGGCTTTCGCAAAAAAACTTTCTTCAGTATCCCTTATTCACATCTTATTATCATTCTTCAACACGTTCTACTTTTTCATACAACTATGTCTTCTTCAAACCCCGATCATCAAAAAGTTCTTATTGTAGACTAACTCCCTCTTGCCCCTACCAGAAGTAGGAGAGGTGGTAGGTTGCATAATTTAGGAGCAGTATCTGTACGGGATTTTTCTTTTCAACCTTGTTCTACTTCTCCATCATCTTTTAGAACTAGGGTTGCTTTCTTACATAGATCTTCTGCTAAAAATAAAGACTCTAGTGAATCGATACGTGAACCTTCGGTTGATGAGATCATTGCCGCTGAACTTTCTTTCTATTTTGATAGAGAATCGATTAGCAATCAACTTATTTCTATGTCTTCTCATGATCGAGCTGATGTTTACCCCTCCCAAATTACTAAGGGTTTGATTTTCGTTGTACTTATAGAGTGTCATTGGAAATTTGATTTTCCAATTTTGGTTCTAATGAAAACCAAAATATCACTTCTTTTAATGCTGACTTTTCTTTTGTGTATACATATCCCTTCACAATAGGCTTTAGGCTTTCTATTGACCCGGTCATTGTTGAATTTTTTCGTTTCTTTGATGTGTGTTTAGGACAGATTGGTCCTATTATATGGAGGGTTGTGGCATGCCTTAGGTAGTTGTCAAACCTGGCTCAGTTACCTTTCTCCTTTTATCATCTAATCCATCTCTACTCTCCCAAAATATTCCGTCATGGGATTTTTACTCTTGTGGAGAGAAGTAAGAAAGGTTTAGTCAGCCCTGAGGATGATAAAGATCGTGGCTGGTATGACTGGTTCATCGCTACTCCCACAAGTGGGTTAGTAGGTGAAGAGAACATGCCCTTCCCTGAGAAGTGGAGCTTTGAATGTAAGTTTTTCTTTCAATCTTTATTATTTTTTTCTTTTGTTGTGTAGAGCCTGTACTTCTCATAACTGTTTTACTGTTCCCTTTCAGCAACTATGGAGACTATTGAGTTGATTTCCAGTTTCCGTGGTTGGGTAAAAAATTGTTAACAATTGTTCCGATAGAAGTAAGGTCGTGGAAGTATCTTTCGAATGGATTTGGATGGAAGGTTAAGGCTCACAGTAACTTGCTCTTCCACTTTCTCCTTTTTCGTTATTCTTCACTTAGACTTATTAACCTTCCTCTTTATTAAGGTTTCCCATTCGGGATGTGTGTGTGAATAAATTGTTTCCTCTAAGCATTCTTTATAAAAACTTCGGGAAATAATTTTAAGTTCCTCATCAACAAGAAAATCTAATAGACCACATGATTCCAAAGATGAAGAGCAGAGAGAAGAAGGCCCATTGATTCGTAAGCCTTGATCCAGAAGACGAGTTATTTATGATGAAAAAACTACTCCTCCTCCTCGTCCTGTTTCTGTGTTTGAGCCTGAGAGTGATACTTTATTGAGTTCTGATGAAGAGATGCCTGCAACACCCATGACTCTATTGAACACCTCTTCTCCCATGGATTTTATGATTAAAACTTTGGCTTAATTTCTGAGGAAGCGCCTCTTGACTCATTTTTTGTGTCTGCTCCGATGGAACCTCAGTTACCTGTTCCTACTATTGGCGTTACTGCTTCGCCCATGGTTATTTTGACTTCTTCAACCGTTCCAACTGCCACAACTTCTCATGTTGAAATCGCTTCTTCTAGTGAAAGCAGGTCGGTGAAACAAGTTACCATTGAAGTCCCCATAGACGGTAACCTTTTGAAGAAATAAGGCCAGGCTGATGTGTGGCTGAAAATGCTGATAAGCCCAGTTGAAAAGTCTAAAATGCAAAGTCATAGCTCTCTAACTTGGATGAATGATATTGTGCATTCATCTTTCAAGGTATAAACCTCATATTTTTTATCTCGTGTGATTTTTCTTTTTTTAGTATCACATTTATTTTTCTTACTAGATAGATCAATCTCATCAGTACGGAGATAATAAAAAGAATCGTCCATACGGAGTAGCTAATGCATGACTATCATACTGAGGCAGATAATTAAAAGGAGCAGTACGAGAGACTTCAACTTGAAATGGATGTTTTAGAGGAAAACAAGTATACCTTGGAGCATCAAGTAAAGGTTTTAGCAAAAGAACTAGCGGTTGAGAAGGCCTCTTCTAACCAGGCGGGCAAATAAATGAACCTTCCTAACTCTTTATTTGCTGAATACCTTTCTAAAGCTACGAAAGAGATAAGAAGTCTGAAGACCTGTTGAATCAGAAAGAAGTTTATGCTGGTGAGCTTGTTCAAATACTCAAGCTCAAGAGGATCTTCGAATGTCTTATGATTAAGTTCGATTTTTGGAGAATTCACTTGCCCATGCAAGCTTCTTATGATGCTGCCTTAAATGAGAAGGAAGAACTTAGGAATGGGGTTGAGCATTGGGAAAGAGACTATGAAGCCCTTGAGGACAAGACCGTCGTTGAAATAAGTTGGGTTTTTCGAATGCACGCCATGATACGCTGATGGATGCAAGCTGGGAAGGTTTTAACTTGACTGCTGAGATAGAAAATCAAAAAAATAATAGAGAAAACCTAGCAAAGTCAGAGTTTTTCTTCGCTCGTGGCTGACACTCCCGTGGGTGATGAAGTTATTCCAGGTGAAGTGGTTGTTCAACCTCTTTCCACTCAAGTTGCTCTTCCTGGTTCTGATGATGCCGTTGCTGGTTTAGATTTTTTCCCCTCAGTAAAAGTTTAAGAAAATTTGAAGTTGTCACGACCCCAAACCCTGGTCGTGATGGCGCCCAACACAATGCTAGGCAAGCTCGACCATATTATCCCTTAAAACAGCCAGTTATTAATCAAATTAAACTTAAACAGTAAATGATCATATCAGGTGATAAACGAAATGTAAAACATACAAAATACGGTCCCAACCATATCGTGGTGTCACGAGACTGAGCCTCTACAAAATAGCATCCTAATACAACCAAGTCTAGGCAAATAGGAAATCAACAAGATGATAAAGAAGGAGAAAACAAGCTCTGCGGACGCTGGCAGCTACCTCGTAATCTCCGCAAAAGTAGACAAGGATCAGCAGCTACAATGTCTCAACTGCTCTCGGGCACCTGTGGATCTGCACAGAAAGTGCAGGGGAGTGTGGTGAGTATATTTCAACTCAGTGAGTAACAATAATAAATAATAACTGAAGGTAAGAACTCCTGTGCTATCACTTAGCAGTTCTAAGGCAACCCTCACAGGTACGTCATCACTATAGTAATACTCAAATCTCCAATCCACGTTTATCTCTACAAGATTCTTACACTGATCCAACCCTCACTCGTACCCTACGGTGTACGGCCATCTCAACATATAAAGACACATACCTATGTCTATAATGTATAAGTAATTAAGTAGATAGTAGGATATGATTAAGTATAATGCTACGGCGTGCAGCCCGCTCCAATACATATACCGCTGCGGCGCGCAGCCCGCTCCATTTAACGTCGACGGCGCTCACTGGGGGTGTATACAGACTTCGGAGGGGCTCCCTAGGCCCAAGCACTATTATACCGCGGCGTGCAGCCCGATCCACACATGTATTACTGCGGCGTGCAGTCCGATCCAATATTTATATGTATATATATTTATACTGCTGCGGCGCGCAGCCCGATCCCATAATATACACCAGTGCTCACTGAGAATGTGTGCAGACTCAGACTCCGAAGGGGCACCTACAGCCCAAACGCAATAATACTGCGGCGTGCAGTCCGTCCCACATGTACATTACATGTATATTACTGCGGCGTGCAGTCCGATCAAATACATATACTGCTGCGGCGTGCAGCCCGATCCAATATAGGTATATATATATATATATATATATATATATATAATACCCCATAATGGGTCCTCGACCCTATCCCAGTCAATATGTACTTGGCCTCTCAGGCCCAATATAATATATCACAGTTGGTCCTGGACCCTGTCTCAGTCAATATAGACTTGGCCTTTCAGGCCCACTCAGCTAGAACAGGGAATCCCACCCTAGATAATCTCTCTCACTGTACACATCTAGTACTGGCTCATATTATGCTATACAGCTAGAGCTACGGCTGAGTGAATGTTTCCAACACGGTATACGGGTCACCTAGCTCTATAGGTTCCCTAATGCTCTACAGATCGGCACAAGGCCCCAAACATGGCTATTAGCCCAATTGTACATTTATAATATCATTAGCAGTCATACAACACAGTATTCTATTAGCCGGGAAGGACCAAGTCCAAGTCCCCAATCACAATGTCACCACACTCGTCTCAAGACGTGTGTCTCATCTCAACATAGCACCGTGAAGTGCTAGTACGGGGTTTCAAACCCTAAGTACATTGTTTACTACCACCACTCACCTCGAACCGGTAGAAGCTTCAATCCGCCTTGCGCTTGCCTCGCAAATCAATCTCCTCGGGTGCCAAATCTGCTCAAAATCATAGAGAATGCATCAATATATGCTAATTTCACGTAATTCATTCGAAATAACCCAAATTATATCAAAACCCACAAGTTGTCAAAACCCGAATTTTGGTGCGCTTCTTGAAAAGTTATAAAAGTTATATATTCGGAACCCTCGTCTCAATACGAGTCTAGGCATATCAAATTTACCAAATTCGGACTCCATTTGCCCACTCAAATCGATATTTTTCTAAAATTTTAGGCCTAGGGCTTAAACCCACATTAAATCCTCCATTTCCATAGAAATAATTCATGATTCCATGATAAAAAGGTGTAATTAAACCACAAAACTTACCTCCGACAATATCCCGATGATCTCCCAGCTATTTCCCTTCACTTCCTCTCTCTAGGCTTTAAAAATGAGGGTTTATGAAATGAAACCCGTAATGAAATGTTTTGGTTTTAAAATCACTTCCTGGGACCTTTCTTCTACGCGTTCGCGACAGGACTCACGCGAACGCGATGCTCTGCTCCGTCCTCCTATCGCGAGCGCGGCACCCAGTCACGCGTTCGCGAAGCACAGATTTCAACCACCCGGATTTTCTTCTACGCGTCCGCGTCTCCATTCACGCGAACGCGATGACCAACCCTTCTCACCTACGCGAACGCGTTCCAGCTCCACGCGAACGCGAAGCCTCCGATCCTGACCCTACGCGTTCGCGTCCAGACCATCGCGAACGCGATGCATACCCTTGCTGACCTTCGCGGACGCGTGCCCCTTCATCGCGAACGCGATGAAGGATTTCCTTCTGCAGATACAGCAGCAATTCAGCTGCTGTCTAAGGCCAAAAATGGTCCGTTTGGACCCCCGAATTCATCCCGAGGCCCCCGGGACCCCAACAAAAACCACTAACATACTCCATAACACAATTCAAACTTGTTCCAATCATAAAAACACCATCCTAAACATCAAAATCACCAATTACGCACGGATCCAAGCCTAAGTTTCTTCAAAACTTCCGAAATCGACATTCGATCAAAAACCCGACCAAACGACCTCCGAATGACCTGAAATTTTGCAGGCACATCCAAAATCACCTAACGGAGCTACTGCAACTGTCGGAATTCCATTCCGACTCCCGGATCAAAATTTCACCTATCGATCGGATTTCGCCAAAATTCAACCTTAGCTAATTCAAGCCTATTTCTACACCGGATCTCCAAATTCAATTCCGATCGCTCTCTAGCTCACAAATGATCTCCCGGAGCTGACCGAATCACCATAATTCGATTCCGAGCTCTCTAACTAAATAGTCAACTCCAGGTTGACTTTCCTTATTCAAGTTTCCTCCAAAAAGGCTATATGCCTCATTTCCAATCCAATTCACTCCTAACTCCCCCGATAGACTCTAACACTGATATAAAAGCATGAATTATGTAATTACAACATAACGGGGTGGTAATTCCCGTGACGACGGGCCGGGTCGTCACAGAAATGTTTTTGTTTTTTTTTTATTGGTAATAGTTGAAGGTTAACCCTTGGTTCTTTTTAGGGGTAATCTTTTTGGAATATCATACCCTTAGTCCATTTCGGGATTTTTTTGTAAAGGCAAACAAGTTGGAACTAAGTTCATACTTAGTTTTAACTAAGTTATTAAGATATTATAAAGTTTATGTCAAACTTTTATGATATCTTTATTTTGAGTTTCTTTTTCACTCTCTTAATGAATTACCCTTGGCTTTTTCTTTATAAGTTTGAGGTTTTAATTTCACTTGACTTTAATGCTTGGGTTTTTATTTTACCCTTTAACTTTTATATTTAAAAATATTTTTTAATTTTATGACTTTTCGAACAAGTACGAATTATAAAAGAGGGCACTTTTATATATGACACTTAATGAAGAAGACGTCTCAACTTTATAATGGTATAAACATACGACAATAGAAATAGGAACACACATGTTGTCTCTTTTTAACTTTTAATAATATTTTACATGTATTTAAGTATCATCTATAACTTTTTCGTAACTATTTTCTTTACAACAAATTATGTAAAACTTCTGAAGCTATATGTTGACAACTCATGACTAAATACTGATTTCAACCTATACAATTTTATAAAATTTTGGAATTTGCATCCACGAGTGCATTCTTCGTAGGTTTTTGAACCAAGCTGTTGAATAAGGCTCATGTTGTTTTGAACTTTGATTTGTTGGATAGACTTGACTACTTTTAGGCTTGACTTGAATTCTCATTGTTCTAGTCTTCTTTACTTTTCTTATATATATAGTCTCCCAAGTGTTTGAGCTTTGAAATATGAAATCTCAAGCACTTGATTATTCCTTCCATGTGATCCTTTTCCTAAAAAGGAAAAAACATACGGGACTGGAAGGTATAATTTAGATGATGACTGCTTAACCCTTTATATTCCCATCAGAAAGGTTATAACCCTAGACCATGAATTATTTTACTTCCGCGTGTCTTTCAGGTATAGTATCATCATTTGGTGTGGGCTAGTCTTTTTCCTATCATCTAAAGTTGTTAGTAAATTTTAATTGTTCAAAAATAAAAATCGCAATTAAGGGATACCTGACCGTGGGTATTTCATTTTTTTTAGAAATAGTACTTATTCAAATGAATAGTATTCCAACTTGAGGGTAAAATCTTGCCATCCATGGTTTCCAATTTATATGTGCCTTCTCCAGCTATACCTCGAACCTTGTAAGGTCCTTCCCAATTTGGACTCAACTTTCCTGCATTGAATGCTCTTGTGGATTGAAAAATTTTCTTGAGTACGTAGTCCTCAATCTTGAAGAATCTAAGATGAGCTTTCCGATTGTAATATCACTCAATAATTTATTTTTGCGTAGCTATCCTTATTAAAGCTGTTTCTCTCCCTTCTTCAAGCAAATCGAGATTTACCCGCATCTCCTCCTTATTTGAATCTTCGGTTTCTTGGGTGTACCACGTACTTGGCCCTCACATTTCAACCAGAATTAAGGCTTCAGCACTGTACACAAGTGAAAATGGTATTTCTCCCGTACTTATTTTTGCTGTCATTCTGTAAGCCCATATGACTCCGGGTAACACTTCTGGCCACTTACCTTTTGATTCCTCAAGTTTATTCTTTAAGCTCTGGCCATATATTATAAGGTGTTGAAGTAATCCTTTTAATTTTCTAACTTTAAAAGAATTTTGTGCGTGCTATTATCGCACACGAGTTCTTTTAGAACTCCAAACTGGCATATGATGTTTCGCCAAATAAAATCCCGGACCTCTTTTTCTTGTACCTGTTTGAAGGCACTTGTTCCAACCACTTACTAAAATAATCAGTGAGTACTAATAAAAATTGTACCTTGCCTTTGGCTTATGGTAATGGATCCCCGATATCCATTGCCCACTTTATAAAAGGCCATGGTATAACAACCGAATGTAATAACTTTGCGGATCGATGCATGTTGTTACCATATCTTTGACGCTTGTCACATTTGGCCATAAAATTTTCTGCCTCTTTTCCATTTTTGGCCATTAATACCCTACTCTAACAAAGGTTTTTACCTAGGACCTTCCTCGGCATGATTCCCACAATGTCCTTCATGTATTTCTCTCATTACTTACTCCGTTTGAGAAGGTCTGAGACACCTTGCTAGAGGCCACCAAATATTTTTTGATATACATTATTTCGATCCAAATAATAACGAGAAGCCTTTCGGCGAAGTTCTTGAGCCTTTTTCTTATCCTCAGGTAGTATTCTGTACTACAAAAAACTGACAATCTCGTTTCTCCAATCACAAATTAAATTATTAAAATTTACCTTATTTTTATCTTGATCGTGTGCCGAATGAAACAAATGTATACAGAAGCATTCCCTTCATTTGCTACTTCTGCAGTGGATGCAAGATTAGCTAATGCGTCTGCTTCGACATTCTTATCTCTTGGTATCTGCACAGTTTTCCAAGTTTAGAATTGTCTTATCAAATCTCGCTCCTTTTCCAAATACTGCTGCATCTTCGTCTCTCTAGATATATAAGTCCCATGCATGTGATTAACTGCGAGTTGCAAGTCACTTTTGATTATAACATGTTCTATTCTGATATCTCGTGCCAATTCTAAACTTGCAATCACAAATTCATATTCTTTTTCATTATTAGTAATAGGATGGAATTTTACTGCTTGCCGTATTGTCTCTCTTGCATGTGCGATTAGGATAATGCCTAAACCCGCTCATTTTACATTTGAAGAGCCATCAGTGAACAAGGTCCAAGTACCTGGATTGGACCCGTTAAAGACCTGCAACTCTCTTTCCACTTCCATTACCATCCTTGGGCTAATGTCTGCCACGAAATCTGTTAAAACTTGTGATTTTGTTACATTTCTAGGTTGATATGTGATGTTATATTCACTTAGTTCTATAGCTCATTTAGCTAACCTACCCGATAACTCTTGCTTATGTAATATGTTACGTAGAGGATAAGCAATTATCAAAGAGATAAGATGACATTGAAAATAAGGCCTTAATTTCTAGATGCCATAATTAATGCTAAAACAAGTTTTTCTAGATGAGGATGTCGAGTTTCAACATCCAATAAAGTCTTGCTAACATAATAAATCCAATAATATTTACCTTTGTCCTCTCGAACCAACTTACCGCTACTTCTGAAATAGCAAAGTAGATGAGCAGCTTTTTCCCATCCTTTGGTTTAGCCAACAAGGATGGGTTTGATAAGTATGCTTTAAAATTTTTGAGCGCTTCTTGACATTCTTCAGTCTTATTAAATTGACTTTGCTTTTTCAAAACTGAAAAGAAATTAAAGCTTTTCTCCGAAGATTTAGAAATAAATCTTCCCAACGTTGTTATCCTACCTATTAACCTCTGCACTTCTTTTTTGATCGTGAGTATATCAGGTATTTCATCAATAGCTTTAATCTGTGTGGGATTTACTTCAATTCCACAATTAGAAATAAGGAAACCTAAGACTTTACCCGACGACACGCTAAATGCATATTTCTCTGGATTTAACTTCATACTTAATTTGCGGAGAATCTGAAATGTATCTGACAAATGTTAAAGATGATCCCTTACCCGTTATGATTTGACTAGCATATCATTGATATAAACCTCCATGGTTTTTTCCGGATGTTCTCGAAACATCTTAGTTACTAACCTTTGGTACGTGGTTCCTTCATTCTTTAGGCAAAATGGCGTAACTTTATAACAGTAAGTTCTCTTATTTGTAATAAAGGATGTTTTCTTCATCTGAAGGCTCCATTTTATTTTATCATACTCTGAATAGGCATCTAAAAACTTAATAGTTCGTGTCCTACAATAGCATAAATTAGTTGATCTATGTGTGGTAGTGGTAAAGAATATTTAAGGCAAGCTTATTCAAATCAATATAGTCTACACAAACTCATCACTTACCATTTTTTGGACACCCCTACAATATTAGTTAGCCAATTAGGATATTTTACCTCGTGGATAGACCCGATTTTAAAGAGCTTTTGTACCTCATCTTGAATCACCCAATTCTTGAAAGACCCTTTGTCACGAACCAAAATCCAACCATGGACGTGATGGTGCCTATCGTGTTACAAGGCAAGGTCCCATATAAGGTTTGTACCTATTCTTACCGGACCTTTTTTCAGTTTATAGTCACCTTGAACTCACGGCTTCATCTCTCCGGGATTGAATGATAATGTCTTCTTCTATCCGTAGCTTTGTGTTGTACCTGTTGTAAACATCATTCCAGGTTGTTGCGGGGAATTCTTGTAAGCATTCTTTGAGTCTTCTAATGGATTCCGAGCTTTTTCATTTAAATTATTGGTAAACGCCATAGCTGCCCAATTGTCAGGTACACGTTATAATCACACCTTGGGTTTTCTTGTTTCAAACGTAAATCCCTCCTACTGGTCCCATATAAGGTTCGTACCTATTCTTAACAGACCCTTTTTTTCTAATTTTTGGTTTCCTTGAATTCACCCTTCATCTCTCCATGATTGAATGATAGTGTTTTCTTCTATCCGCAGCTTCGTACTATACCTGTTGTAAACATCATTCCAAGTTGCTGTGGGAAATTTTCGTAAGCTTTCTTTGAGTCTTCTTGTGGCTTCTGAGCTTTTATTATTTAAATTACTAGCAAATGCCATAGTCACCCAATTGTCATGTACACGTGGCAGCATCATTCTTTCACGTTGGAACCTGTCAACGAATTCCTTGGGTAACTTCGTATCTCTTTATTTTATTTTGAAAACATCTTCCATCCTTTTTCAATCTTTTGAGCTGCCGAGTATGCTTTTATTAATGAATTTGCAAGCTCAGCAAAAGAATCAATGGGATTTTCAGGTAAAAGAGAATACTATGTCAGTGCTCCCTTCGTGATGGTTTCACTAAATTTTTTGACCAGTACTGATTTGATCTCTTGCTTGGTCAAGTCATTTCTCTTCAGACCAGTTGTAAATACAGTTATATGATCTCGTGGATCAGTTGTTCTATCATATTTTGGGATATCAAACATCTTAAACTTTTTTAGAATAGGCAAAGGAGCGGCACTTAGCTTCCAAGGTTGTTGAGAATATTTTTCGATATCTACTCCTTTGAATATTTGATTATAGTGGCACACCAGGTTCTGCTCTATGCGACCATTTATGCTCCTTGAGCTATTTTTGCAAAGTTGGTATTAAACTTTGTAAGTCAAATTTATTGGGATACCAGGCCCTCCATCGCGAGATTCGCTAGGAGTTCCTCTGCTGACTGAATTAGCAAGTCCTGAGTGTGGATTATCTATGATTGCGGTGTTGTTTGGAGGTGGAGTATATGGTACAGTTGGCAACCTATTAACAAAATATTAGAGAGCATTGTTGACCTATATGGTGATTAATTGCTTCAATATTGCATCAACAGCTTGACCATTCTCATGTTGGTCATTCATATTCGATTCAGATCCATCAGGAGTCCCCTCTTGAGATTGTCGAGGAGAGTTTTGCGGTAAGGAGACTGGAGTGTCATCACCTTGTTGATTTTGCTAATTCAATTTGTTGGCTGTTGTCATTGACGTTCGACATGATCTTTTGGCTGAAGAATTTATTTGGAAAGTAAAAAGATTATCAGTTTTCAGTAACAAAATCAATTTGTTTAACCAAAAAATAAGAATTTCGGTCAAAGCATAATTTTAGAAGTAGTCAGGTTATTGATAATCGAGAAAAGAAATATTTTTGCGATGAGAAAGGAAAATTAGAGCTTGAAATAGCAAAGCAATAAATATACAGAAAAATAAATAAGTGTATTCCAGTAATAATCAGAACATATCCTTACAAATGATATTTCTCTTCATCCTCGTGATTGAGTCATTATGAGCATTTAATGGCATTAATGAAATGCTATAATTGGCAATCGTAACTATTTCGTGATGATCGTGTAACATTTCTAATCATTCACGCTCATTAAATGAAGATTAACGAATATGTACTTTTGTTGTCTTGATTCACTCTACTGGTGTCTCTTCAAATTATGAAGAGACTCAAGCAATCGTTTCTTCTTGTCGTTTAGACGTTTTGCTCGTACCTATTAAGTCTCGCATCTCTTTAAGTACTCTTCTCCAGCTGTCACTTTTCTAATGATCCACGTGCCTTGTCATGTCAACCACATAATTAATTCCACGTGTAATATTAATATTTTCCAATACAGTTGGTTTGTCCTACTGGTGTTTTCAGTTCCTGTATTACTAACCTAAATAAATAGCTACTACTATCACCTAGTCCTAAAAAGTGAGTCGTGGGCGTAAGGCAAGATGTAATCCCCATAGGTATTTAATTTTTAATATTTATAAAGTAATATATATATATATATATATATATATATATATATATATATATATATATATATATGTGTGTGTGTGTGTGTGTGGGGGGGGGGGGGGGCATGCGCAAAGGGTTCATCCCCATAAAATATTAGACAAAACAATCTATTATACTCTACTTAGAATAAGTAACGTGAGTGAAAAAGAATAAAGTTTTCTACATGAAGGAACAAAAAAGATGACTAACCTGCAATTTGAAGTTTAAACTTGCTCATATGAAGGAGAATGAAGTTCTCTTTGTATTTACACAAAAAAAAAAATATTCGTTGCTTTTGGGAGATATGAGCAGACTAGGGAGAAGATAAAAAAGTGCGAAAGACCATGAATTGGGCCTCAATCAATAAAAAAGGTCTTAACTTTTAAATTTAATGCAGTTCAGTTCCTTTTTAAAACTTTTGAGTAATTACCAAGATGAATTTTGAGAATTTGGATGTTATATATGAAGGACTTATTCAACATATTTTGTTTTAATTTGAATTTTGTTCTTTGGGACTTACACCTCACAAAAAAAATGCGCCCCAAACTTCGGGGCATACGCTCTGAATTGCTGTGTGTATGCCTCTTGATACTTTCACCCCACACCATCACCCCGGGATGTTTTTGGTATGCCTCACCCAGGACTCGCCCCAAAATCGCCTTTTAAACACTGATCCTAAACAAATTGTAATCGGATATATAAGTGAATTTTTACTGATCATGTAAATTCATTTTAGGTAAAAGGTGGGGCTATTTATGTATTTCTCGGTCTCATCCTAACGACATTAATTCTTACGCAGAGTCCATGCTAAGCTTCTTTGTTTTTTCTTTGTGTCGTTATAGTTTTATGATATGTCCCGAAGGCACCTGCAAACAAAAATATTTAAAATATAATTTGTGCATACTATTATATTATAAATCTTTGATGAAGCAACACAACAACCCGAATTTTTTTATAAGTGGGGTATGGGGAATATAGTATGCACAGGACCTTACCCCTATTCTGGTAAGATAGAGAGCTACTTCCGATAGATCCGGCTCAAGATAGAAGAAATGATGAAGCAACAACAACAACAACCTAGTGGAACTCCATAAGGTGGGATCTGGAGAGGAAACTGTGTACATAGACCTTACTAATTCTATCCTGGGAAGATAGAAAATTAATATCCGATAGACCGTCGGCTCAAGGTAGATAAAATAATGAAGCAACACGAATAGATAACAGATATGCGGAAATTTGTCCGAACTTCTGAAAACGGTATCCTCGTGCAGATTCAAATTTCCATTAAGTGAAAAGTAACGTGGCTTAGACGATTAGTGATGTACTAATTTCTAAGTAATCTAGTGTAAGAAAGTTTTATATTATTGTAAAAAATTAAGTGATGTATCAGACGAGGAAACGTTTAAGGATATTGTAGCTGAAGCTGGAGTCAATATCTCGCCCCTCAATAATAACGTCGAATTTTAACATAATGAGACATGAAATTGACGAGGCTATTGATGTATAAATCAGGATATGCGAAATATATCCTCTATATTCCTCTTATCAAACAGAAATCATCAAAAACCTCTCATTCAAACATTGTTTTATAATTCCTTGTATTTTAGTAGTAATAGTTAATAAGTACGTAGTATAAATAACAACATGCACGTAAAACTTCTTGCTCATACAAAATTTAACATCTCTCTTAAAATATTACACATAGATTATAGCTATGAATTATGAAAATTATGACCCTTGTTTTCCTGACCAACCAGTGGTGGATCTTTATCTTCCAATATGGGCTAAACTCCCGGCTTTTAAATCCAAACCAGCTTTTATTTGGGCTGAAGATGGCCCAATTCAACGTTCATTCCTCACTTATGAGCAATTAAACAGTTCAGTTCAATGCATCTCCTCTGAATTATTGGTTAGTTTAAGAAAAAATGATACTGTTCTTGTTTTATGTTCTCCTGGACTTGAATTGGTTGAAATAATTTTCGGGTGTCAAAGAGCTGGCCTTTTAGCCGTTCCTATTAGTCCTCCTCACCTATCTTTTTCCAATGAAAATTATCACCATTTTCTTAGAGTTGTGTCTCAAACAAAACCAAAAGTTGCTATAGCATCAAGTGATTACATTAGACATGTTAATAAGTATGTCGCGAGCTCTAGTAATAAGAAGTTGTCCGAGGCTTTACAGATTCTTCGATGGATTTCAACCGATGATTTAAAAGGCAAGAAAACGAAAACGCAGTTGGAAAATGTGACTTGTGATGGTAATAGTTATACTGGTTGCAGAACTGATGATGAGTACTTGATTCAGTACACATCAGGTGCAACTGCAATTCCTAAGCCTGTTTTAGTTACTGCAGGCTCAGCGGCTCATAATGTTAGAGTCGCGAGGAAAGCTTATGATTTTTGTCCGAATACAGTTGTTGTATCGTGGTTACCTCAATACCATGATTGTGGACTCATGTTTTTGTTGCTGACAATTGTATCAGGGGCAACATGTGTGTTAACTTCCCCAACTGCATTTGTCAATCGTCCTAGGATTTGGCTTGAATTGATTTCAGAGTTTAAGGCAACTTGTACTCCAGTTCCTTCTTTTGCTTTACCACTTGTGTTGAAACGTGGTCGTGTTGGGACGACTGAGACAGGAACTGTTAATACTATTAGTATGTTGAGCTTGAAGAACTTGATCATCGTTAACGAGCCAATTTACAATTCTTGTGTTGAAGAATTTGTTGAAGTTTTTAAGCCTTTTGGACTAAATCCTTCAGCAATTTCTCCCTCTTATGGCTTAGCTGAAAATGGTACATTTGTTTCAACATCATGGAGATGTAATAATGGTGACAACTTTTCGACTTTTCCAACTTACAATAAGCTCTTACCAAGTGCTAGACTTGATGAAGATGTTGATATTGAAATTCTAGTTGTGAATGAAGAAACAAATGAACTAGAAGAAGATGGAGTTGAAGGAGAAATATGGATTTCATCTCCTAGTAATGCTATTGGATATTTAGGACATCCATCTTTAACTCAGGAAGTATTCAATGCTAGACTTAAAAACAAGGTGGGCAAATGCTACGTCCGAACAGGTGATAGAGGAGTTGTAAAAGGAGAACAGAGATTTTTATATGTGACAGGTCGATGTTCTGATGTTATTAAACTCCCAAATGGACAAGAAATACATCCACATTATTTGGAGACAGCAGCTTATAATTGTTATCCTCATTTCCTACGAGGTGGTTGTCTTGCAGCATTCAAGACATCTGAATCTGAATATAGAACTATAGTTATTGTCGCGGAGGTGCAAAGCAAGGGTGAAAGAGAGAGTGTGTTTTTGAAGCAAATATGTGAAGGAATAAGGAAAGGTGTAATGAAAGAAGAGGGTGTCGAAATTGGACAAGTGGTACTTGTTAAAGTTGGAAGTGTACCAAAGACTACTTCTGGGAAAATACAAAGATGGCTTGCTAAGTATAAGTTTATAAAGTCACAGATGAATATTGTCATGCAAATGAAGTTTGATAATAGAGGTAAATTTCAAAGTACAGATGAAAAAATGATGCAAATTAATGGGAAAAAAGAGACTAAAAAGGGAAAGCATGTGATTAGGGTAGAAGAAGATGAAGAAGGGATGTCATTTGCTCCTCCTCCAAGTGCTTCAAAGATTTTGCTATCTTCTCTTTAATAATTTTAATTAGATGTTTTGTTCAGAAACTCTCTGAACATTAATATGATATTAGCATGTATGATCCAAGTTTTGAATGGGAGGCTTGGAGTAACGGTCAAGTTGTCTCCGTATGACTTATAGGACACAGGTTCGAGCCGTAAAATCAGCCATTGATGCTTGCAACAAGGTAAGCTACCTACATCACACTCCCTTAGAGTGCGGCTCTTCCCCGCATTCCACGTGAACGTTGGATGTTTTGTCCACCGGAATGCTCTTTCTTTATGATCCAAGTTTTAAGATATTATTACGAATAATGTATTTTTATATATTATGATCTTTTTGTAGAAGCAATATACTCGTAAGACTAAACATCACCATGATAAGTGAGATTAGAACTAACTAGCACAATTTAACTATACTAATCATAATTCACATGAGAGGGAAGCTTTTGCGCAAGTGATAAAATTGTTAGCTTGTGATTTGGCCACGTGCATAGCATTTGAACTAAAAAGACATAAGAAAAAGAAATGGAATACATGAAATGCATTCACAGATTACATATAGGAAATATTATTCGAGTGTCTCAATGTACATGAATGTAAAGAAAAGAAAATTGCAATAAACTGTAACTACCTCCTAATAATCAACTGGCCTCAATTTGTTAAAGGCAAGCAAATCAACAGAAGTAAATACAAAAGGATGAATCTTGCAAATCCAGCAATCCTCTGCTTCTCCTCTGCTATGGCAATATGACCAAACTTGTACCAATTCTCTAGTCTCAAAACTATATGAAACAATTGTATGTGGCATTACATGCAAATATAATACCTGCAAATCTTTATTAAATGCACAAGGCCTAATTGAATATCCCATACTCAACCTTATATCTTGATCATTAATCAAATCATTTAATCTTACAAAATGATTAAGCCTCCATAAATCAAAATTATTGCTCTTTCCACTAAAACTCCATATGAAAAATCCACTTTTAACCGGATCACAAAATTTTATTAGTCCCTCTGATTCCCATAAAAGTTGAGAATAGACACCTTTTCTTGATTTTTTCCCACTATGATTTCTTGGCAAAGGAAATAATGTAAAGAACTCTCCTTTACTGTCATATACTAACAAACACAAACTCCATATCCAATACAATCTTTCACCAGAAAAAACACTTGGACTATAACATTGCCCTCTCAAGAATCCATCTTGTAAAATAAGTTCAGAGTTCAATATTCTCATTTGGGATTCTCTCCAATTCCATAATTCTGATGAAAAAACAATACAATTCATCATTTGAGCATCAAAATCAACTTCTTCCCAGAAAAAACATATAATTTGAAACTCATGATTCCAACCATAAAAAACAAGACTTGAACAAGCAGGCCTTAAAATATGATGAGAAAGAGGAAGTGTAACATACTGGTCAAGTACAGGGGAAGAAATATGATAATTCCAGAACTCGTTATGAAGAGAAGCATATAAAAGAAGTCCATTACAAGAATCAATCAAATAAGGAAAATTATGGGTAGAAGAAGAATGGAGAGTACAAAATTGGGATAATTTTTTCTGGGGTTGATCATGTAATTTCAAAAAGATTGATTCTTGGTATGAATTGTGTTTGAGAAAAAGTATAAGACCAGTAGAAGTTGTGGGAGGGTAAAAAATGCGGATATTTGTGATGGAATTTCGCCATGTTTTAGAGACAGTTTTTAATTGAACAAGAGATTTTAAGGGAATTTTTGAGAAAATTGATTCCACTACATGATATGATAAATCCCCCAATTCAATCATCTCTTGTTCTTGTGCTGTCGCTGATTCTTCTTCTGTCTCCATCGCCATCCCCATTGTTATCCTCCCTCTGACCTCTTCTCTGTTTTTGTTTGTTAAACCCTAACCCTTAAAAATGAGTGGTTTAGTGTAAAAAGATTTAACTGTAAATTGTAATTAAATATCATTCTTTATAATAAGCATTTAAATTAATGCCAAGTACGTTATATTAGATAACTCCTAAGCAGGTCATTAAGAATACTACTTGATTATTAATTGATTATATACTTGGTGTGCAAGCAAATAAATAAAGAGTAAATAAATACTTGGTGTGCAAGCAAATAAATACATACTTAGTAAATAAATACTTGGTGAGCAAGCGTCGAAATTCTATAGTCAGACGGGGTTATGGCTAAGGGTGTATTCTGGGCCGGTCCCGGACCGGGACCGGGACCGGGACCGCGGGCCTGGCGGTCCCACGGTCCTGGTGGGCCGGTCTTCG
Organism: Nicotiana noctiflora; assembly: GCA_032618575.1. NCBI lineage: Eukaryota > Viridiplantae > Streptophyta > Magnoliopsida > Solanales > Solanaceae > Nicotiana > Nicotiana noctiflora. Next base: position 15,052 of record JASVEL010001917.1, on the reverse strand, counting down.
CGGTCCCGGTCTTCAACCGGTCCTAAAGCCCGTGACGGGCCGGTCCTTACCCTTAGGACCGCGAGACCGGGACCGCGAGACCGGGACCGCGAAGACCGGGACCGGGTAGCGGTCCTGGGCCGGTCTTCGCGGGCCTGGCGGGCCCCAACCGGTCCCAACGGTAAAAAAAAAAAAAAATTTTTTTTTTTTTTTTTTTAAAAAATGGCCCAACGGCCAGATTTAAAAACTAGCCGTTGGAGGTCAAAAATAGCCGTTTTTGGCTATCAAAATTTAGCCAAATGGTCCCCAAACTTTAATATAACCCCAAACTTTATATAATTACACTTTTTCCCAATTCTCAACTATAAATACACTTTTCCTTCTAATCCTAATTTTGTGCATTATATTAGAAAAGTTTTTAATCCTACTTATAAAGGTTGGCCTCGTGCAACAGTTAAGGCCGATATATATAAATTTAAACATGAATACGAACAATATTTGCGGTATTTATTTAGTCATATAACTAATAGAATTTCTATTACCACCGATATTGGTAGAAGTAATAATGATTGTGACTACCTAACTGTTACTAGTCACTGGATTGACGAGGAGTGGATAATGCAAAAACGCATTCTTGCGTATAGAATAATTAACTCCCGTCACACAGGTAAGTTTATCGCTAACACTGTTGGTGATATTTGTAGATATTTCCGCATTAATGATAAAATAATGTCAATTTCTATGGATAATACTTCTAGTAACACTAGTGCAGTAGGCATTCTTACAAACACATTAAATCCTGCATTTAGTAATATATTTCATGTTAGATGTATTTGTCATATTTATCATTTAATTGTCGGTGATGGTATGCGAATTTTAAATGTAGAAATTGAAAAGGTTAGAATGGCTCTTAATTGGCTTTTTTATTCTAACCGCGGAAGTAGACTTAGGGAGTATTATAAAAAATGTGATGAATATGGCCTTAGAGAAAGAAAGGTTCCTAAACCTTGCCTCACTAGGTGGAATTATATGTACGAAAGTTTAGTAGTTGCTTACGAATATAGGAACCCTATTAATGCAACGTTCAATGCTCGGGTTGGGGGTGTGGATGATGATGAAATGCTTACAACCCAAGATTGGACTAATGTTAAAACTCTTATAGATTTTTTAGAACATTTTCACACTGCTACAAATATATTTTCCGGACAATATTATCCAACTATTTCTAATTGTCTAGTTTATATTGCAGCATTATGTGGATTATTTGTGGATTATAACGAGGGTGGGCCTATTTATGAACTTGCTATAAATGCAATGAAAGAAAAATTTAAAAAATATTTTTTCCCTATCCCTCCTATTTATGGTGTATCGGCAATTTTAAACCCTACAATGAAATTAGGAGGTCCTCATTTTTGGTATACAAATATTTATAACGCTTTAGATCTTACAGTAGAAGAACGTGCTACTCTTGCAGATGCAAAAGCATCAATTAAAATTAATACTCAAATAATTTATAATGCATACCAACAAGCCTTACAAAATTCTAGGCCAACTGTTCCAACCCCTACTTCGTCTACTTCACAGTCGTCCAAAAGAGCCGCGGGCTTGAAGGCACTTAAATCTTGGACGGAGTTTAGGGGTTCTCAAGGAGATAATTTTGACGAATCTTCCCATCTAAATGAGCTTCAAGTTTATTTGTCGCAGGGACTAGAGAAGGAGAATCCAGACGGGAGTTTTTGATTTATCTCTTAATACAATATATATATCTATTTCATACATATACATATAATATATATACATAATATATATTATATATATACATAACATATAAACTTAATACATATATATAAGTTAAGTTTATATATGTTAAGTATATATATATATTAAGTTTATATAATACTTACCATATATATATATATATATATATATATATATATATATATATATATATATATATAATTGAAATAAATGAAAACGAATATACATATACACACACACACACACACACACACACACACACACACACACACATATATATATATATATATATATATATATATATATATATATATATATATATATATATATATATATATATATATATATATATATAAATAACTTAACTTATATACTTAACTTATATAAACTTAATATATATATATAGTTAACGTAGATAAACTTAACTTATATACTTAACTTATATAAACTTACTATATATATATACTTAACATATATAAATTTAACATATATAAATACTAAACATATATATACTTAACATACATACATATATATATATATATATATATATATATATATATATATATATATATATATATATATATATATATATATATATATATATATATATATATATATACACTTAACATATATATAGTTAACATATATATACTTATTAAATAATTTTTTTTTTATTAAAAGCCCACGAAGCCCACGAAGCCCGCCAGGCCCGGACCGCCAAGCCCGGGACCATGTGGGCTTAGGCCCGTCACGGGCCGGTCTTACCCACCAAGCCCACGAAGACCGGGACCGCGAAGACCGGGACCGCCAGGCCCGGGACCGTTTAGGACCGGGACCGCCAGGACCGGGACCGCGAGGCCCGTTTAGGCCCGGGACCGGCCCAGAATACACCCTTAGTTATGGCCTATATTTTCTCACTTTATTGGTTGTTAGATAGTTAAGTATTTCTTTTTGCTATATAATTTGGGGTTAATCACTTAATTATGAGTCCGTTTGGCATAGCTGATTTCGAATAGCTGATAGCATTAGGTGCTGAAAAGTATTTTTAAGTACTAAACTTAATTTTAAAAATAAGCAGTTAAGTGTTTGAATAAAAGTGATGAAATTAATAATAAGCGACTGAATAACTAGGTATACAAAGAGTTTTGTTTTTAAAAAAAGTATTTTAGGGATATAATAGTAAATACTTTGATGAAATCTAAAGCGTTTATAAGCCGAAATTTGATAAGTTGAGAGAGACGAACTTATGATTTTTAATTTTACCAAACGCATAAATAAGTCAAAAAATGCTTATAAATCAATTTGACCAGCTAGCTTATAAGCTTAGTCAAACACCCTTTATATCCTTTCTCTTTCTTGGTGACTACGTAGTCAAGTATTAATATTGAAGAATGAATGCAGGTAGAGTAACAGGAGCAATGAATAAACATTCTTACGAGGGGAGAAATTGATAAATGTAAAATTAAATATCAAAAGATTGACAGAGAAAGTTAGAAGTTAGAATAGAAATTTGAATGTCGTGATAATTTGAGGTAAGAACAAGAACATAGTTGGATCTCATATGATAAATAAACATTATTTTCATGGCACATAGTATATTCATTTAAAGAAAAGGTTTCAATTTAATTAAAGCAACACTGAATAATTGTAATAATGTTGCAATGTGGGCCGGGCCCAGCCCGAGACCAGATCGGAATCGTGGACCAAATGGGCCAAACATGCTTATTGGGCCGGTTTTAGTGGACCGGTCCCAAATGGTACGCAAGGCCCGTGGCGGGCTGGTCTAGTTGAAGAAGCCCATGAGCTCGAGACCGCTAAGCCCGGGATCGGCAGACGGGCCTGTGCCGGTTCAACCGGGCCTAACGGCTATAATTTAATTTTTTTTTAAATGACCATCGGTCAGATTTTAAAATCTAGCCGTTGGTCTTCAAAATATAGTCGTTATCAAGTTTAAAATCCTTCTTTACTCGGTCAAGTGTTATGGCATATATTCTGCCGCGCAAGCCTTTCGGTGGCTCGATCTCGGCAGTGACCGAGACATTCGTTGCTATTACGCCTTATGGGCACAATTAGAGCTTGGTCGAGTCCTCACCACTCTTTTTAATAATAATTTATTTGTGGTCAGATTTTGACTCATACACCGATAACCCGATACAAATAAATCCTTTTTGCTGTTCGATAAACGACTATGATTCGATTAACTATTACAATTCGATTAACGGTTACGGTTCGATTTTTAATGACTATATTTGTAATGGAGTGAAGGAATTTTTGTCACGGCCCCTACCAGTAAAATTGAGAGTGCTGTACTTAGAATTTAAATAGTAAACTGAGGGGAATTTTGAAATTTGACCTTGTAAGCTGAGGGAAATTTTGAAACCTCATTATTCTATCTACATAGGACTATTTTCAACAACAACAACAACAACAACCCAGTATATTCCCATAAGGTAGGGTTTGGGGAGGGTAATATGTAGACAGACCTTACCTCTACCCTAGAGGGCAGAGAGGCAATCTACATAGGACTATTTTCAGGGGAAGAAAAATTAAATTGAACCCTTATTGGCTCCCTTTAGCTTGTCTACTGCAATTACAGATGTTACAGACCATTTATGCCATAAAAACAATATTTCGTTTAAGACCAGCTTTCCAATATTACCTACCACTTCAAAGATTATGTTTGAAAAACATATTAAGCAAAAAAAATGTTCCCAATTTTGGCCAATCAAAACCCTCAATTGGGTCCCGAAGACATAATGATAATTTTCTGAATTAAGTAACTTATTCTTAAACTGACATTTTTTTTTCTCGTATGTTATAATTAGAAGCTAGAACATAGACATGGTAGCTTCTAAATTAAGGTCACATTTTCTATTTTAAAAAAAAATATAGTAATAATTTAAATACAACTGGCAAAAACTTTGAACGGCTGCGTTTCCTAAATTTTCATATAAACTGATAATGACCCTGGGGTAGCCTTCTGATTCCTCCAATGGTCCATTATCTCCATGTTTCCACATTTAAAGCATCTGTGCTCCTCTCTAGGATCTAAACTTAATTGCAATAAAGAATTTAATTTATTTTTATATATAGTGTACAGATTCTTACGCATTTAAGTTAATAGGACCCAATTTTAGCAATTTTTAATTCAATTATCTGATTATATTCACTTATAAAAACAATTATTTGAAATTGACTTGTAAGTGAGTAATATGATATTCATGTCGGTGTACAAAATGATACTTGTACAGAGAACTTTTAGTAAACAATGTGCTTACATTTTATTTTTGTATAATAATATTGGTTCTAAAATGATTCTAAATGGAGTGACATGATTAATAATTGGGAAAATTTCACATATCAACAACAACTGGGATTCCTATTTTTCAATTTTATAGCCCATATTTCAATTTACAACTAACTAACCCGAAATAATAGGCTAAGATTCTACATCCAACTATAATAAATTCTCAAAATTACTATTTAATTTTTAAAAAAGATTGCTCAAGCTTTTAAGTTAATTTTCGAATTAGCAATTATAACTCAAATATTAGTTCAACAAACCAAATCCATTTAAATGGTGAAATTGGATTTTAACAAGCCTAAATATATGGGTTTAGATTCCGAATTTGATTTTGTGAGAAATTTGGAGTGGGTGTTATTTAAAATTGTTAGAAATAGTACGAGGAGGTTGGATATAAAATTTGAAGTCATTTAATGAAGATTCGAACTGTTTTGAACAAGAATTGTAATTGAAAATCGTGGAAGAAGTTCGTCTACAGACGCTTGTATAAAGGTGTATAAAAGTGTATAAGATGTGTTTATACACTCATATACACTATTATACAAGATTATACATAATTATACAAAAAACTGATTGCGTCTTCTTCCTTGCATTTTTTCTAAAATTTAACTCAAATCTTGTTCAAATCTACTCAAAATCACTTCAAATTGATAGTTTGAACTCCTTATGATATTTCCAATCAATTAGAATAACACCCAACCAAAACAACTAACAAACTAAAAAAAATCCAATTTTCAAAAGTAAAGCTTTGAATAGTCTTCAGTGGTGAACTACTACTTTTTAATTTTCTTTCATTGCAACCAGATGACACATGGGAGAAGCAATAATAGCATATAGCCCCTTGAAGCATATATAGAATGAGTGAGAAGAAAAGACAGTGAATGGAATATTGTGAGAACACAAATTTAACTCTATAAATTTTGAATTTGCTAGTGCTTTCAAAATATTTAAAATATGGAGTAGGTAGGGTAAAACTTAAAAATATGAGCTATTTTTTGTTATGATGTGATGTCAAGTGTATTTTCTTGTTATTTTTTCTTAATAATTATTTATTCTAATTGACCCTAATTGAAGGGTAATTAATTATTTTTTAAATTGAATCTTAAGTGCAAATAATAGAAATACATCACTTACTTTGAGAAAAAAAAATCGATAAATACTTACTTGCATCACATGTTTATAACTCCAATTTAACTTATCATGGTTAAGTGGTTTAATAAAATAACTAATAATATGTATTAATTAATCATGTTTAAGCGAAGTAAATGTACAAACACATATTATGTTCGTATTGTTTTAGAATAAACATTCGGTGTGCAGTAAATTTTTACCAAAAAATCAGTACACTCTGTTGCCTGTATTATTTAATTTTGGAGATCTATTTGTTTATGATTTCTTTTGTATCATGATCCAAAGAAGATCCACAATTGTTGGTTTTTTGGACTTAGGAGATTTTAAATTTCCTGAAAAGATCTTTTTGTACAACCTTGTGAAATTAACTTGTGTCCATGTCAAAACAACTAGTCGTACAAAATATAGTTTATTATGAAATCTTAACAGCACCAAACCCTCAATCATTGCTATTGAAATAAATATTTAAGCTGACGCAATTTTTCTGAACCCCTGCAATATATATTACTGCTTAATTAATGTATTGTAAAAAAAAGATAAGCAAGTACCGAAGCAAATCACAGAAATTAGACATGGGACAGATGGGAAGAGGAAAAAAAAAAAAAGAACATCGATTTTATCACAGAAAAGGTTAAAAGAGATTGCTTGGGGAAAGCATGGAGTTTGCAGAGTTTGCAGAGAGAGAAGACATATAATTATAGAGCAGAGGGTAAGAGTTAAAAGAAAGAATTTCTTTGCAAATTTACATCATTCATTCCGTAGAACGTGAAATAATAAAAGCTGAGCAGCGTCAAATCAGATTACAGAATCGCACTATTTTTGCATCATTTTTGGAGTGTTATGACTCACGGTAAAGTAAAAAAGATAAACACAGTAATAGGAACATGGCAGAAAGAAGATAACAAGTTACATTAGAAATTAGGAAAAAGAATCGCCAGATGTGTGGTAGAGTTTGTTTGCTCAAAAGTTATTATATACCGTACGAGTGTAAAACAATATAAATGAATCACGGGAAAACTATAGCAAATAATAATAATCCATTAGACAAAATGAAAGAAACGATAATAAGTACTCAGAATTAGGAGGAGACACCTTAACAACTTTTATTGATAGTATTGGTTTGATTTGCCTCTTCATGAAAAGGTTCAGAGCCTTACAATGATATTTTACATTTTCAATAAGATGGGTATTCTTGTGTCTTCTCTCTCTCTTTCGTGAATAGTGGCGAAGAAGAAGCCCCCCTTACTAGGGTTCTCTCTCTTGATATTTATAGTTGTGTGCTCCATGAGCTGGCAGTAAGTGATCGTAACCACGATGGGGTTTCGCCCTCATGGGGGGGGGGGGTGGATGGGCCGTTGCCTCGTTGATCGAACCGAACAAGAGTTAAATAATGTTACGAATAAATGGTCATACCACTTATTAATTATAAATTAGTTCAAAACGTAATTAACTCTGTTAGTCATCGTAGAGTCGGATTCTGACCCATATAGTTAGTCCGTCCGCTTATTGAGATCGTGCTTCGGTCAAGGTCGATGAGCAGACTTCATCGACTGTTGTCTGAGAAACTCGGATAGGGAGGTCGACTGTTGCTTCGATCGAGGCCGAATTTTCTATGGCGATGGCCTAAGCCTTGTAGGACGTTAGTGTTTCGTTATCGTGTTACCAAGTCATCATTCGATCAAGATTGAATGCTTCTTCTTGGCAAACCTACATGACGTTTTAACTCTATTCGAGTGAGATCGAATTTCGTTATGCTCTGACCCTCACATTTGTTTGGGAGCATAATCGCCGACTATGGAGGACGGGTCGTACGTGGTGCGGCCGAGAGGAATAAGTGTATGCTTGGTACATATTTGGCAACGTCCAAAGTTTTGAAGGCGCACATAATATCTTATCAACGGTCGTAGGCCGTTATAGTCATTTCGATGGCGAGACGCTGATGGGTGACTGAGAAGTCGCTTCGTGAAGCTTGTTATAATGACGTACGTTTCTGTAGAACTGAACCGTTTTGCAGTTGGTCATGTAGTTAACGATGGCTATTGGGTTTCCCGAAAGCCATTTATGTAGCCTATAAAGGTGGGCTGAGGCATTCACTTCTCACATTTTCATTGTTCATCTGAGAGTGATTCTGAAGAAGCTTTTTCCTCTTGCTAACTCACCTTCATCTTTTTTCTTTGATCGTTATAACTTTCGTCTTATCCACCAAACTCTATTCAGTTCTCATTAGTAAATCAATAATGGCAGGCAGTTCTTCCCAATATGCTATTCCGAAGGATTTTCCAGTCAATTCTTCGGTAGTTGAAGTTTCATCTCCCGTAACGGTAGGTACAGAACAGGTAGAAACTGATGAAGTTCTATCGGTCGACGAGAAAGTAACTCGGCCCGGAGGTTCGGTGACTGATTTCAATGTCGATGGTAGGGAAGATCCGATGGATGAAGCCCCGTTAATAGGGGAAATTGGGGTGGCCCGACTACGCGAACAGGGGTCATCCCCAGCCATACAGACATCGTTCTTTCTAGAAGCGAGGAGAGGGTCCACACCGACCGCAGGGATACTGTAGTTTTTACGCCTATCCCTTCAGATTAGGGTGTAAAATCCCACTCCTAATGCTAGTGGTTGATTTCTTTCGATATTACGGGGTAAGCCCGGGTCAACTCACTCCCTCTCTCTACAAATTATTAGCAATGTTTATTAAGTATGCAGAACTAGCCGGTAGGGTGGTCACGCTGCAACATGTGCTTAGCCTCTACGCTCCCCAGAGAGTTCACGGTACCATGATTCGAGCATGCCCTTGTGGGTCGAGGAGCCTGGCTGCGACACTGGATGATGATGTCGACCCTCTCCCTTTTGAGCATTTCTTCTACATCAGGACTGAACATTTAGTAGCGTGCCCCACTGGGTTCCCAGATGCTTGGAATCATGCATGTAAGTTACTTAATCGTCGAATTCTCTTTTATAGTTGGGAAACACGGGTGGGTTGAGGCCGTGCTCCCCCATATGGATGGGATACATACATGGCCATCTTAATGGGAAAGGCATAGCCGTAGGCCTATTGCAGGTGAAAAGTTGATTTCTTATTCTGTTCCGCTTTAACTCAATTTTATTTATCAACTTTGATTTTCTCTGACTAGGGAGGGCAAGACGTTTCATGGTGCCTCAGTTGGCCTTCAGCCGGCCGGGTGAAATTGCTAAGCTTACTACAACACTGGTGCCGCATCACGTACCGAGGGTGGCATCAGTTGAATCTTCAGCGGCTCCTCATCAATAATGGGCCGCACTTCGAGATGAGGGGCCGTCGGGGGTTGTGCGCTCTAAAACGGAATCTCCATTGGACGGGGAGGAGGAGAGGCCATTGATAAGGCGTAGGGTCGTGTTCACACCGACTCCTCCTATGGTAATTAATTTGGATTCCCCTCCGGTGGATACGAAGGAGAATGCTGCTGCAGTGCCCACCCCTGAGGGTGAACAAACAATAGGGGTTGCCCAGTTGGCTTATGATGTGATGATACCGTCGCTTCGACGACTCAGTTGGTGATACCAGTCGCTGAGATGGCAGGTAGTTCCTCAACGGCTACTAAGGTTGGCGAGTCACGCGCTCCTTCGGTGGCTACGACAGTTATTCTAAGGTTGAAATTTGTCAATTTTGATGGCGGAGGCGCATAGCTTGAGTCTTGGTTCAATCAAAGTTGAACTTCTGGCGAAGGCGTATAACTTGTTTCCAGTTCAATTGTTGTTGAACTTTGTCCATTTTGATAGCGAAAACGCATATCCTGAGTCGTGGTTCAACCATAGTGGAACTTGTTGGCGAAGGCGCATAGCCTGAGTCTTAGTTCAACCATAGTTGAACTTGTTGGAAAAGGCGCATAGCCCGAGTCCTAGTTCAACTATTATTGAACTTTGCCAATTATGACGGCGAAGGCTCATATCCTGAGTCTTGGTTAAACCATAGTTGAACTTGTTGGCGAAGGCGCATAGCCTGAGTCTTGGTTCAACCATAGTTGAACATGTTGGCAAAGGCGCATAACCTTAGTCTTTGTTCAACCATAGTTGAACTTCTTGGCGAAGGCGCATAGCCTGAGTCCCAGTTCAACTGTTGTTAAACTTTGTCAATTTTGATGGTGGAGGAATATAGCATGAGTCTTGGTTCAACCGTAGTTGAACTTGTTGGCGAAGGCACATAGTCTGAGTCCCAGTTCAACTGTTGTTAAACTTTGCCAATTTTGATGGCGAAGGCGCATAGCCTGAGTCTTGGTTCAACCATAGTTGAACTTGTTGGCGAAGGCGCATAGCCTGAGTCCCAGTTCAACTGTAGTTGAACTTTGTCAATTTTGATGGCGGAGCTGCATAGCCTGAGTCTTGATTCAACCATAGTTGAACTTGTTGGTGAGGGCGCATATCCTGAGTCCCAGTTCAACTTTTGTTGAATTTTGTCAATTTTTATGGCGAAAACGCATAGCCTGAGTCTTGGTTCAACCATAGCTGAACTTGTTGGCGAAGGCACATAGCCCGAGTCCCAGTTCAACTGTTGTTGAACTTTGTAAATTTTGATGGCGAAGGCGCATAGCCTCAATCTTAGTTCAACCATAGTTGAACTTGTTGGTGAAGGCACATAGCCTAAGTCCTAGTTCAACAATTGTTGAAATTTGTCAATTTTGATGGCGAAGGCGCATAGCCTGAGTCTTGGTTCAACTGTAGTTGAACTTGTTGGCGAAGGCGGATAGCCTGAGTCCTAGTTCAACTGTTGTTGAACTTTGTCAATATTTATGGCGGAGGCGTAGCCTGAGTCTTGATTCAACCATAGTTGAACTTGTTGGCGAAGGAACATAACCCGTGTCCCAGTTCAACTGTTGTTGAACATTGTCAATTTTGATAGCGAAGGCGCATAGCCTGAGTCTTGGTTCAACCATAGTTGAACTTGTTGGCGAAGGGGAATAGCCTGAGTCTTAGTTCAACTATAGTTGAACTTGAGTCTTGGTTCAACCATAGATGAACTTGTTGGCAAAGGCGTATAGCCTGAGTCCCAGTTCAACTATTGTTAAACTTTGTCAATTTTGATGGCGGAGGCGCATAGACTGAGACTTGGTTCAACCATAGTTGAACTTGTTGGCGAAGGCGCACAGCTTGAGTCCCAGTTCATCTATTGTTGAACTTTGTCAATTTTGATGGTGAAGGCCCATAGCTTGTGTCTTGGTTCAACCATAGTTGAACTTGTTGGCGAAGGCGCATATCATGAGTCTTAGTTCAATCATAGTTGAACTTGTTGGGGAAGGCGCATAGCCTGAGTCGTAGTTCAACCATGGTTGAACTTGTTGGCGAAGGCGCATAGCCTGAGTCCCAGTTCGACTGTTGTTGAACTTTGTCAATTTTGATGGCGGAGGCGCATTGCCATAGTCTTGGTTCGACCATAGTTAAACTTGTTGGCGAAGGCACATAGACTGAGCCCCAGTTCAACTGTTGTTGAACTTTGTCAATTTTGAAGGCAAAGGCGCATAGACTAAATCTTGGTACAACCATAGTTGAGCTTGTTGGTGAAGGCGCATAGCCTGAGTCCGAGTTAAACTGTTGTTCTATTTTGACGGCGGAGGCACATAGCCTGAGTCTTGGTTCAACCATAGTTGAACTTGTTGGCGAAGGCGCATAGACTAAGTCTTAGTTCAACTATTGTAAAACTTTGTCAATTTTGACGGCGAATGCGAATAGCCTGAGTCTTGGTTCAACCATAGTTGAACTTGTTGGCGAAGGCGCATAGCCTGATTCCCAGTTCAACTGTGGTTGACTTTGTCAGTTTTGATGGCGAAGGCACACATCCTGAGTCTTGGTTCAACCATAGTTGAACTTGTTGGTGAAGGCGCATAGCCTGAGTCTCGTTCAATTGATGTTGAGCTTTGTCAATATTGATGGCGAATGCGTATAGCCTGAGTCTTGGTTCAATCATAGTTGAACTTGTTGGCGAAGGAGCATAGCCTGAGTCTTAGAATAACCATAGTTGAACTTGTTGGCGAAGGCGCATATCCTGCGTCCTAGTTCGACTGTTGTTGAACATTGCCAATTTTGATGGCGGAGGCGCATAGCCTAAGTCTTGGTTCAACCATTGTTGAACTTGTTGGACAGGGCACATAGCCTAAGTCCCAATTCAACTGTTCTTGAACTTTGTCAATTTTGACGGCGAAGGTGCATTGCTTGAGTCTTGGTTCAACCATAGTTGAACTTGTTTGCGAAGGCACATAGCTTGAGTCCCAGTTCAACTGTTTTTGAACTTTGTCAATTTTGAGGGTGAAGACGCATAGACTGAGTCTTGGTTCAACCATAGTTGAACTTGTTGGCGAAGGCGCATAGCCTGAGTCTTAGTTCAACCATAGTTGAACTTGTTGGGGAAGGCGCATAGCCTGAGTCCCAGTTCAACTGTTGTTAAACTTTATCAGTTTTCATGGGAGATGCGCATAACCTGAGTCTTGGTTCAATCATAGTTGAACTTGTTGGCGAAGGAGCATAACCTAAGTCCCAGTTCAACTGTTGTTGAAATTTACCTATTTTGATGGCGAAGGCGCATAGACTGAGTCTTGGTTCAACTATAGTTGAACTTGTTTGCGAAGGCGCATAGCTTGAGTCCCAGTTCAACTGTAGTTGAAATTTGTCAAATTTGATGGCAGAGGCGCATATCCTGAGTCTTGGTTCAATCATAGTTGAACTTGTTGGCGAAGACACATAGCTTGAGACCCAGTTCAACTGTTGTTGAACTTTGTCAATTTTGATGGTGAAGGCGCATAGCCTGAGTCTTGGTTCATCCATAGTTGAACTTGTTGGCGAAGGCGCATAGCCTGAGTCTTATTTCAACCATAGTTCAACTTGTTGGAGAAGGCGCATAGCCTGAGTCCCAATTCAACTGTTGTTGAACTTTGTTAATTTTGATAGCGGAGGCGCGTAGCCTGAGTCTTGGTTCAACCGTAGTTGAACTTACTGGCGAAGGCGCATAGCCTTTATTTGATGGCGAAGGCGCATAGCCTGAGTCCCAGGTTGAGTCTTGGTTCAACCGTAGTTGAACTTGTTGGCGAAGGCGCATAGCCTGAGTCTTAGTTCAACCATATTTGAACTTGTTGGCGAAGGCGTGCCTGAGTCCCAGTTCGACTGTTATTGAACTTTGTCAATTTTGATGGCGGAGGTGCATAGCCCGAGTTTTGCTTCAACCATGGTTGAACTTGTTGGTGAAGGCACATAGCCTGAGTCCTAGTTTAACTATTGTTGAACATTGTCAATTTTGACGGCGAAGGCGCATAGCCTAAGTCTTGGTTCAACCATAGTTGAACTTGTTGGCGAAGGCGTGATACCTATGATTTTAACATGTTTTATGCCCATACTTGCCTATGCTTTATGTATCAATTGCCATTAAATAGACCCAGAATGCTTACAAGTTGTGCTTGGTTGCAAGTTTGAGCGACAGGATGACAAAAAGTCAGAAATCGGCTCGAAACGGAGTGAAACTTGCTCAAGTATCAAAGGTCACTAAAGTAAGGATATTCAAGACTTGGTGCGGACTGCCCCATCATGTTATGCGGCTGCACCATGGAAGTTCAGAGACTGTGAAACTACAAGTCATTTCATGCGACCACGCAATTGTGACATGCGGTCGCACCAAAGAGATTCAGAAAGTTGTCATTTCCAACCGCAAGCAGCGCGGCCGCGGTCAAGCTCATGCTGTCCGCGGAAAGTCAATGCGGCCGCACTACAAGTTCACGCGGACCGTACCAAAAAAGTTTAGAGACTACCACAAGTCATTCATGTGGTCGTGCTATAAGTTCACGTGGTCCGCGCTAGTCATCACACGGCCGCATGCCATCATCGTGCGGTCCACATAAATATATTCAGAGAGCAAGAAGCATCCCAGTGCGGCTACATGTCATCTTTGTGCGGCCCATGCTAACCTGCAGGGGTATTTTTGTCTAGTTTTTCCAGCCTAGTATAAATAGAACATTTTACCATTTTTAGGTTAAGTTTGGTACACCTGATAGCTACTGCGCTCGTGAGACATTTGTATTAGCCTATTTTGGGAATTTTGAGCTTATTGCATCATAGATTCTTGTAGTTTAACATTTGTAATTAATTAATATGGTTATTTCTTCTTCTATCTCTTTAGTTTCTTCTCTTATTATGTCTAGCTAAACCCATTAGCTAAGGTTGTGGCTCAACCCTAGTGTGGGTAATTGATGGATGTTGCTTATTAATGATAGATTGATGGTTGGTATTTGTTATTTGGGTTATAGTTAATGGTTTAATTAAGGAAGATTCTAGCTCAATGGGTCTTGACCCTTCTTGAGGAAGAGAGTCTATGACCCTAATATTGACCCAAAAGGAATTGGGATGGACTCATGAGAAATAGTAGTCCCAATTAACGGGTTAAACCTCGAGAGAGTAGTCATCCTACTTGAACCCTAGTTGCTTGGTCTAATTCGCCTACCCAATTGGTCTCGAGAGAGTCAGTTGGGCAAAATCGCTCTCTATACCGAGAAGTATGAGAGTGGGTACAATTGTGCAATGGTTATAACATTAATCCCAAATATGTCAATTTATTGTTGGTAGCTTCTTCCCATTAGTTAACCACATATGTGATGCCACGACCCTAGTGCCTTTCTCTATATTACTCACAACTTAGAACATATCTCTTAGCATAATTTAATTTGAAGCTTGTAGTTGATAATAGTAATTATTTAACAACAAAAACCCAAAAATGCTTGAAGTACAATTAGAAGTAAACACGCAACCCTAGTCTAACCAAATATACAACTCCACTCCTAGCTCCATGTAAAAATTGACTATGATACCACTATTCGAGTAAAAGTCATAGCACCCACTCTTCCTACCATAGTGTAAGGTTGAGTTTGCTG